>JAASGK010000259.1:0-31542 GCA_023334195.1 Globisporangium emineosum
GATGTAGAACTGAATATGTATTGGAAGGAAGAGAGCAGAGATCGATGGCCTAGGTCCGTTACCTGCGTTCAATGGCTAGTTCAGGCCTCACTTTGAGCGAGTGAGGAGACAGCGAGCCTTCATCGCTCACTTTTAAAAGTGACAGCGATCCAAGCCAACTTCCTGCAGATATTCGACGCAAATTGCTTCAAAAAGCAGAGCTTATGCTGAAGAGTAGGAGAGATACCCGTGGAAACACTCTTAATTGATTTTATGGAATGAGGTAGTAATGATAAAATAATGCAAGGTAGTGAATATATGCAAAGTCTTGATAAGTTGAAGTTGGCAGATTTCAGGTAGTTGGTTGGCTGGTCAAATGGGTGGCTGGGCTTGTCCGTAGCTCTTGGGACTCGAAGTTCAATTCCAGGAGCTTGGAGCTCAGCTCAGCTCTCGTGGTCTCACTTAGAGGCCCGTGTTGACAAAGAGCTGGTCCTTCTCGACGGCAATGCCGATCTTGGAGGCCGTGGTCATGAGGCACGAGCTGTCACTCGAGTACGTGTACGCGCCCGAGCCACCAGTCGCAGCGCTCGCGGCCATCACTTCGCCGGTTGTCGTCGCGTAGTAGATCGTACCGACCGCGAGTCCTCCGGAGACGGACACTTCAGCCTTGCCGCTGATCGCGACCGTGGCCTTCTTGTTCTTGCTCGTGTACTTGCGCAGGATGCCGACCGGGGTACCAAAGTCCTCGACGACCGAGAAGCGCTGGTGCGCGGTGCTGCCGCGGTAACCCAGGTACGCGGTCACGACGCCGTCGTCCGAGACTGGGACCACGTCCAGGGTCACGGCCTTGCTCGTGGTTGGAGTTGCGAGGAGGTTGAAAGTGGACGCTGCGAGTGGGAGCACCGGCGTCACGTCCTTGAACGCGAGCGTCTCGGTCGAGTACTGGAGCATCTTGACACTCAGTCTGCCCGACATGGACGGGTTGAGGAAGCTCACGACGAGGCGGTTGCCGCTCAGCTTGGCGAGGCTCGGCTTAGGGTAGAATGAGTAGCCCGTGCCCCACTCGAAGGCGCCGCTCACCTCGGTGAGCACGTAGCTGCTGCGAAAGCTGAGCGAGCCGTCAAAACTGGACACCGCCACGGTCGCGACCGTGAGCGCGTAGTTGTTGGCCTTGTCGTAGAACGCGATCGCCAGCACCGTGTCCGAGAGCATGATCGCCTCGACAAAGTACGCCGGCAGGAACTGGGTCTGACACACGCCCGTGGAGAACGCCGAGACGGTCTTGGCCGTTGCCGTGAACGTCGCCTTGGTCACACAGAGGCCGCTCGCCACGGTCGTGGTACCAGTAGCTGGTGTCGTGTAGTACGGGATCACAAAGGCGCCGGTCGAGCTGATCGCCAACGGTTTGCCGAACTGAGTACTGCCGGTCGCGTCGTTGTCTGGCGCAAACTTTGGCGTGTCGGCCGAGTACGTGATCTCGTGGGTCGACGGGTCCACCACGCCGACGGTCACGTGCTGTGAGTACCCGGTCGCGACGTACTTGTCGTAGTACGCGACCACGAACGCGCTGAGCCCCGGCAGGCCCGCGAGGTAGTAGGTCGCCGAGTTCGCGGCGGCTTGCTTGCGCTTGTCTTGCATCATTATCGCGGTCGTGCCGTCGAGCATGACGGGCGTGACCCACGCCGCGTACTTGGGGAACGGCTCCTGGCTCATGACGACCGCGAGCGTGTCCGAGAGCGTCGCGATGCCACGGATCGACTCGCCCGAGATCACATTGCTCGTCGACACGGCGGCGGGCGTGATCTTCTTGTCCGCGGCGCCGACTGTGAACGTCGTGAGCACGCCCTCTGTGACCGACTTGGTCGCCAGATCCGTGCGCGTGTAGCTCATGAGGTTCGTCGAGTAGGAGCTCTTGGAGACGCCCATCTGCGCAAAGTTGGCATACTCGTAGTAGTAGTCGCTCTGGCTCAGCGTCAGCATGCTCAGGTACGCGGTCGTGCCAGCGCCATTGCGCAGCGAGGACGAGCTCGAGAGACTCACGGCGTCGCCCTCTTCCGGGGACGTGCCGGTCGTCACCGCAAAGTTCTCGAACGTGAAGCGCGTCGTCGGGCTCGGGCGGTTCACAAAGTGGAGGATGTAGAGCGCCGTGACGTTGCCGAGCACGAACACCACGAATAACGCCTGGATGAGGAGGTGCTTGAGGCTCGAGGAGCCAGCTGCGGCGGCGGCACCATCGGCAGACGCTTGGACGTTGCCACCCTTGTCGAGTTTGACTTGCGAGGGATCGACGGGCTTTTGAGGGTCCATCGTGGCTTCAAGTTTGCTTCCAAAGGCTGGAGCTGCTGGAGGTGGTAGTTGGAGTTGAGAGGGGAAGAGGCAAGTTGAAGAGTGAGGGACATGAGGAGCTCGTGGGCTCTTGGCGAGCAGCAACCGGCCCAAAGTCTCAGGTTTCAGACATGGGACCGAGCAGGCCGAGGCAGACGGAGGCGGTACTGACTTGGGGGCTGCGCATCCGTGGCAAGCTCCAGCTCACGCTCAGGCGCTTTGTGGGAATCTTATTTAGAGATCCTACTAAACTAGGGTGATCGTTTTGGTTTCCAAACCGACAGCCTTCATTCGGTTGATTGATTGTTTGATGGACATCAGGACGGAGGTGACTGGCTGGCTGGCACCACCGGGATTAATCTAAACCGAGGGCTAAAAACCGCCCGGGCGAGATGGCTCGCTTACCAAAGTCTGGATGCGACGAAGCGAGGCACGTCCCTGTTGCGTCGGCGATTCGTAGCTATGAATGCAGCAGCACCCACGTTTCAGATGTTGAGCCAGACCAGACAGCGTGGAATAGATAGATGCTGGACCACAAGAGCGACTGGAGGCTCAAATGAATGGCTGAGACTGAGAGTCGAAGCAGAACAAAACAACCAAGTTCCAAGTTGAAGCAGAAGTGACAACGTCCCCTCCAAGCTGTGACACCAAATGGGGCGTCATTTTTTGTGTGTTTAGAGTGTGATGTGGTCCACTTGAGACACGCCATCCAACCGAATGTGTATGCAACCGAGCATTCTGAATCAGAGTCCGTGCGGTGCCAGATTGAAAGAGAGCACGATATACGCCTCCAAGTTTTCCTGTTTTTCCTGTTATAGTAACTTAGTTACGTGGCATTAGTCGGGCATTACATGCTCTTTTCGGGTGTGCCACCCTTGTCTTTGTGTCCAGCTGGACAGAATCTGGCGGTCCGCGCCCCATTTTGACCCCCGAGTTGTTTTGTCGATTCTGACATCGCTTTCACTGACAGCAGCACAATCAAATCCGTGGACAGTCCAAGTGCCCCGTTGTAGTTCCTTCCAGAACAGTCCAGTGCAAGCAGTCGAGCTGTGGAAGGAATGGACGAACTTACCTGCGCTTTTAATTTGTTACCGTTGAGGTCAAGCGACGTGAAGTCGAAATTCACACATCAAGATTTTGTGATAGATGGCCATGAAAAAAGCTAATAAGTTGATAAGACCGCCTCCATTATTTAGCTCATGCAGCGCTTTGCATGTGCTGTAATGTACTAAGTATAAGGGCGCGTTCGGCAAAAATGCTGTTTCGGTATGGCATTTTGTGCCAAATCGTGGAAGCGCGCATTTCAGCATTTCTGTAAAACTGCTGTTCTGGTTGCCGAACGCACTAAAGCGCTGTCTGAAAAAGCATCACCCACCATAACATCCTGTTGAAAAAATAAGTAAAATGAAATCATTTTGGAGGGTTATGTAACTTGAGAAGTATCGCTACTGGAGATCTCAGTTGTTGAAGAACTGCAACACGTATTCCCCCTTTGTTTCGCTGTCGAGAACATTAAACATCTCAACAATACTTGGGTTTGAGATCATGTGAGTGGCAAACCGAAGACGATCGCCACTTGTCATCGTTTCTCCGTACCTGGTGGTGAAGTCTTTAATCGCGACTTGGGCTGGAGCTCTTCTGTGGACAAAAATCATTTGGTCATCTGCAAGGCTCTGTAGCGCGTCAGCTATTTTGTCTCCTGTAGTCTTTTGACGCTTGGTTGGGGGTTGACGAGCTTGGACCTCTGGTTCGCGTTCCTAGCGCCTGGTTGCTGACATTGGGCTCGGCTATCATCAATCGTGCCTCTTCTCCATCTCACTCGAAGCTCGGCGGCCTCAGATCACTGTCTTTTTGGTCATCTGAGTCGTACGCCATGTGCACTGCATATCTTCCAGTCGCAACTACATCGCTGAAAACCTCGTGGAGCTCTTCGTACAGCGGGAGCGCATTTGACCGAAAATCCTTGGCTTCTGGGTGGCAGCGCAGATATTCTTCCCAAACCTATTCGGGGCTGACAGGATTTGTCGTTGCTCGTCCCACCCAAACCTACTATTACCTATCAGTGAGTGATAGACTTGGTACTTTTTCTTTAGTTGTCCAAGCTGACTCTGTAGCTGTGTTCGTGTTAGTTGGATGAGTTGACCGTTGTTGAATGCCGCCACTATATGCGTTCATATCCGTTCCTTGAGCCCAGACTCGTATGAGACTCCATGTATGGACTTCTGCTCTCGCACGATCTCCACCAGTCTAGCGCGATTGTCTTTTGTCCAGGTGTGCGGTGACATTCAGAAGAGCACGAGGTTGGTGAGTTTGTGTTGAGGTCTGTCGCGTGACAGAATGGCAGCACTGAGCATGAACGTGCGATGGCCGCCTCGAGCTGTTGGTGGGTTCTGTCACTTTGTTTCTTCTAAAACTAGAGTGGCACCCTCCTTTCAGTTCTATTGCTAGAGAAAACTATTTGTGTTAGAGCAAACGCAGCCTGGTGTGGGTTTCGGCGAGATCTCGTGTTACTCTCGCTCAAAAGCCAGCGGCCACAAACATAAAGAACAACCGACAACGGCCGCTACTTATAGCCACATAACCAACACAGCCTCTTTCTCGAATTGCTCTTGCACGAGGCGTACTCGCTCTCTAGATCAAAAACCATGAATAGCAACGATGAACCTGGTATCGACGCTTTGATGAGCGAGGAACAAGAACACAACGTCGTCGCAGAACAGATCACCCGCAATGTCAGTGCTGTTACCGCCATCACGTCTCACATCGCCAGCCATTATGCGAAGGAGCCACTGCGTACGTCACAGATGACTGGCGCAATGTATTACGAAGAGTTGTTGAAGTTGCAGAACCCGACTAGATTCTACGGAGTTGCGCGCATGCCCAAGCCTGTCACTCTCCAGCTGCTCGAGACACTTGAGCGCACAGGGACATTGCGATCACCTGCTTATATTGAAAGTGGAGAAAAGCTGCTAACCTTTCTGTATATTGTATCTGGTAGTAGTAGTAGAGAAGCCCAAGAAAGGTGGCAACATAGCGGGGATACCATTACTAGAACTGTACACGAGGTGCTTGCAGCGGTATTGAAGATAAAGAAGCAGTGCATTGAAGCCCCCGTGCAGTCATGCCACAGCGCATTCTCCAGTCACAGAAATTCTACCCCTATTTCAAGGACTGTATCGGCGCGATCGATGGACCCCATGTCCCAGAGGTACCACCTGCAGATTCGACAGCGCCATTCCGCAACCGAAAGGGAACTTTGACGCAGAATGTGCTTGTTGGGTGCACGTTCGACATGCTGATCTTTTTTGCTCTCATCGGCTGGAAGGGCTCGGCACACGACGGACACGTGTTGAAAGACGCAATGTGGAGAGGCTTTCCTGTAATAGAGGGGAAGTACTACCTTGGTGACGCGGGATACAGCTTGAGCAGCTTCGTTCTCACCCCGTACCGCGGCGTTCGCTATCACTTGAAGGAATGGGGACGCGGACCGAATAGTCCACAGACCAAGGAAGAGTTCTTCAACCTCCGCCACCCTACTCTCCGAAATGCCATCGAGCGCGCTGTTGGAACTGTGAAACAGAAGTTCCCTGTGCTTGAGGACATGGCTCGGTACCTTTATCCGGTCCAAGTGAAGATGATGATGGCAATTTTCGCGATATACAACTTTATCCGCCTGCACGGAGGAGACACAAGCACCGAGTCGGACTTCAACTGTCCTCAGGCGACGCATACAACCGCAACGCAGACCAGAGTGACGATAGTTCCGCAGCAGCCAAGTAGAGAGATTATATTGCAACGCGGATGCGGATCGACTACATATCTTTCAGAGCTGATCGTGACCGAGAAGCAGTAGTCTAACCATTCTAGTGATCTAGAAGCAACATCCAAATCATTGCCTCTGTTATATTTTTTCACAGTTCTTCAGCTGCCCCCAAAACAGAATCTTTGAGATCACCGAATTCGGCGATTTTGAAAACAGCGTTTTGGCCCCCTCAAAATTCTGTTTACTGTTTGCCGAACAGACGCGATTTTTTCGAAATGGTGTTTCGGCCAAAATGCTGTTTTTAGCCCGATTTATGCTGCTTTGAACGCACCCTTGCCATGCACAATTCGACTTGCTTTGCTTTCCTGAAAGCGACGAGGCATCCGAGTTTCTCACAAGGTTCGATACGTACTTTAGAGTTGAAGAAGGCTAGGGCTGGTATCCCTACCCCGCTCACCTGGATCGATTTTCCACCAATGGGTGGCTCGCCAGGAGCGTTCCCATTACAGATAACCCTTGCAAATTTGATATGGGCGGTGGACATGCCTCATATCAGATATACCAGAACGATCAAGTTTGCGAGTATATCTTAAAAGCAAAAGCAAAACCCGGATTCGTGAAGAACACCATTCATAAACACATTGTCAGCCGCCCGCACCACCATATTTATATTCGCTTAGCCTTTGTGATACCACAACGACAAATCAACCACACTGATGCACTCCATACAAGAACCAAGCTAACTACTGTATAATTGTTCCATTACGTTAGTGTGTTGATTTATCTCTGCTCAGTTGCATGCTTCCGTGTTTCTGCTCCTTAATCACTGCGTCTGGATGACTCTTGTGAGCAAAATTTTCGTAGCCGTAGAACGTCACACAAAGTAGATGAGAGGAGTGAGGAAGGATTTAATTGAGTCAACTCTTAATGATTCAAAAACATACAAGAGCACCTGATAGATTTGGTTAATCACTCCTCTGTTTCCAAGTAGAATAGTTAGTACACTCCACGACTGCATTTCCCCCAGCATGTCAACCACTCTTTCGAAAGCACCAGCACATGATGCAATCTCAACTGCGTCAAAAGCACTTAGGCATCCAGCTTGGTGTCAAAGTGAGCCTAGTTTAGTGAGCAGAGACACATACCTGCCGAATGTGTGAGCTCACCACCAAGCGAATGTATGGGCTTATCACCTAGAAAGTATCACCCCATATAACTTCAACAAAATATGCTGGTCTATTCGTCTATTCGCTGTTTTGTACAGCTAAGGGAGCTCTCTCTTATAATATTATGAGATGTAACTAAGGTGAATGCGTCCCCCCAAGAAGTTGGGCTGAATATGCACAATTCACGGTACAGTAGTCTCAGTAATTACTTGCACATCACCATTGTTTAACTACAGCCAAGCTAATCTACCCAAATGAAAGTGGTGTTTCTGGTAGATATATCATTGCTCAAAGTGCTGATGTAACTGAGGGCTTTATCTATACTGCACTTTGTTTTGGTTGGAGCTGCGTTTTGTATGACAACATATTAAAAAAGGCCCGAGGCAAATATGGTGTTTGGCAGGTATCAATTGAGCCCCATACATTTACATAGGAACGGAGTTGGTGGATCCGAGTTCCATCATCTACAGGAGAATATCATTTTTATCGGGTATTATCTGAACAACACCAACCCGTTCACGCTTGGACACATTGTATCAGAAAGTGCACTTGTTGGTCCAAAAGTGATCACTTTGAGTCACAAAGCATGGACGGCGTGAGTGGGGATGCGTTTTGGCTGAGGCGAGAGAGTGGGTCTGCGCTCTGACCTTTTTGGCGGCGTCTCTCCAAAGGAAAAGAGAGAGGAGAAACACGTGATGCGGCTGGCTGACTGGACGCAGCAGTGTTGTTGTTGGATGGCCGACCGACCCGTCGGCTCCACCCAGCCAGCCGCCATCCGGTTGCGCGCAAGTTGAGCAAGCAAACACAAGTTGCGCTTTGTATCCTTCCATTTTTTGGGGGACTTGCGCAGCGACTTGCTCCAACTCGCTCATTCTGCAATCGGCGCCCTCGAGCTCAAGCGAACCACCACCAACCAGCAAGAAGCCTCAGCATGAAGTCCGCGTCCAAGGAAACCGAGGTGGAGAACCTCGCGCTCACGCCGCGCAACGGCGGCGACTACGCGAACGATAGTAACTCTGCGCCCGCCGCCGCCAGCGACAAGAAGCGCACGCGCACCGTGCACATCGGTGTCGTCGTGTTCTTCCTCATCAACATCATCGTGCTCTACATTCTGCACTTTGCGGACCGCGGTAACTCGTCCAGCTCGGATGCGATCTCGGGCCAGTTCTCGACGTCGACCCTCGCGTCTGCGTCCTCCAGCTCGTCGGCCTCCGCGTCCTCGCCAAGCGAAGGCCACGCGGTGAGTTTCACGAGTGAGGGCAAGCTCGCCACGGGTGCCGGTACCACCGCGTACCTGGCTGCCGCCACGCTGCCAGCGGACCAGAAGTCGATCCAATACGTGCACTTTGCCAAGCTTGGCGTCTCTAAGACGGTGTACAACACCAACTTGATGTCGTACCAGCAGGGGTCGGCGCCAAGCATCGAGAGTGTCATCACGACCGTGAGCAAGACCGCGAGCAAGAAGGAGCTGAGCATTGCGGCGTATGACGCGAAGAACGTCATCAAGGGCTCCAGTATCAAGGGCTTGACCACGCTCTCGGACTCGTCGGCGATCGCTGTGACCACTACCACGGCGTCGGACGGTCTCTCGTACCTCGTTGACGTGTACCCGATCTCGATCGCGGACTCGACGGTCTCGTTGGGCGAGAAGACGTTCGCGGTGAACAATTCGGCCACGAACTTTGTCTCGCGCGTGTCGGGGTCGAGCTTTGCGATTACCTACTACGAACCATACTCGGCTTCGGCCGCGTACTACCAGCGCGTCAAGGTCGGCAGCGTCGCGGACGGCAAGGTGTCGTTCTCGGACAGCCTCGTCTTCGGTAAGGCGAATGGCGAGACGGCAACCACGATCGGCCATCCGCAGCCAGTGTTCAACACCAGCGACCACTTCACGATCCCATGGTTCGTCGACTCGTTCAGCGCGACCAAGGACAACCGCACGGTTGAAGGCTCAGTGGGTCTCTGCTTGACGACCGCCAGCTTCGACGCCGCCTCGAAGGCGCTCACGAGCCTCGGCGATGTGTGCAACACCGACTTGCAGCCAGCGTACTTTATTGACTCGACTCAGCTCTCGGATACCGTCGTTGCGCTCATCTTCTTCAACCGCGCGGACAATTTTGCGCTGACTGTCGCGACCGTCGAGTTCTCGGCGATCTCGGGCATCCCAACGTTCCGCAGCTCGTACGTGATCGAAGAGGCCAGTGGTGCGTTCGACTTCGGCTCGGCGTCCGGATTCTACCCACAGCCAACGCTTCAGGCGTTGAGCGGCAGCCGCCTGGCGGTCAGCTTCCTGAACCCATCGAACTCGGGCAAGCCGAGCATCAAGGTGCTCAAGTTCTCGAGCGACTTGTCGATGAGCGACGTGTCCCCAGTGTTGCCAATCTCCAACATGGACTTCTCGGTCGCGTCTGCGGACCCGAAGTCATACGGCAGCATCGTATTGGACATGCTTCCGCTTGAGACCGGCTTCATTGCGAGCTATGCCGGTCTGTGGGCGGGCACCCAACACCAGCGCGTCGTGCTTGTTGAGTCGCTCGGCAAGCCAGTCGGCGTGGTGTCCAAGGCCGACGGCTCGGACATCTCGGTTGCCACTTCTGGCACCGTGGAAGTGTCGAGCACGTTGACGTCGGGCAGTACGTACTACGCCGCGACGGACGGCACGCTCTACGCGCCATCGAGCACCACGAACGACGAGTTCGTGCTCGTGAACGACAACAATGTCGTCATCTCCAAGGACGCGCTCGTGGGCGTTGCCGTGAGCGACAAGAAGCTCTTCGTCACTGCCTAGGTCAGTGCGAATATGTTCTCTCTTGATGAATTCGTTAGTTGAGCGTGTTTAGTATGCAACCAGCACAAACAAATCCATGTGATTATTTTTTCTTCTATCAACTGCTTGTTGTTATGGCTATTTGTGCTCGAAATGTAATGTGGTGGCTTAGAGAGTTATGAGGTCTGAGCGTTCTTGCATCCCTTCCACTCGTAAATACCCACTCATAGTACTCGAAGTCCAGCATCATATGGTATCACCATACTGTGCATTGAGCACAATATGATACGACACATTGGGCGCATTCGTTCGCAATCTGATTGTTGCGTGGAGCTACAATAGCGCCAGACAAGACACATGTGAGTCACAAGAAGCTCAGTGAGGTGACCGTACGTCACCAGAGTGGGAGAGCGGGTGCGCATGGGACGGAGCTGCGCGTGCGGTAATGTCGAGAGCGCGAGCAGAGTCAGCGCGATGATGTCAGCATTGAGGCACGTTCCTAGCGCGTCTGCGATTCGCCCGCGCTTTGACAGGCGCCGGACTCCTAAAGAGAGCGGACGGGGGGGGGGCACAAATCAACCCTCATAGACAGGGGGGAATTGTAACATTAGGAGAATTGCACTCACTCTATAGCAGAGTCTGGAGATGCTGGTTGTGTGTCAGTTTCACACGTGCATGAACGAGATGAACAGACGTGTGAGCCCCGTGTACAACGAGTACATGTTCCGGAAGCTGAAGCTGGGCGGCTACATGCGTCGCCAGATAACGGAAGCTCGTCTCCTGAAACGGTTCGAGAAGCTGTTCGGAAGCGGAGCAGAAACGATAGTCGCGATAGGGGATTGGGGATTGGGATCAGAGGCAGCACCGCAGGCTCACGGAACCCGTCAACGTCAAGGGAAAGGGCTTCAGGACGATGCTTCGGAAGGCGGGCTACGACGTGTACCTGCTCGATGAGTTCCGCACCAGCACCAGTTGCAGGTGCAGCGCGTGCGAACAGGGAGAGTGTGAGACGTTCCGGTACTGCAAGAACCCTAGACCGTACAGGAGCGGCAGCATCTTGCGTCACGGGCTGGTCAGGTGTAAGACCTGTTCCAGGCTGTGGAACCGAGATACGAAGGCCGCGTCGAACATCTGGAAGGTGGTGTCTCGCGCGATCCGAGGAAAGGGTCGCCCCGAGCACCTTGGAAGGGCCAGCAGAGGCTCGGTCAGTGGTGCTACGTCGGTAGGGAACGGAGTTCCCGGGTGTCTTTCGACGCCTCCACGCAACCACGATTTGACGTAAAAGGCGTAAATGTTACGGTATAGCTACGGTACTTTCTGGTTATGAGGATGTTTACGGTGTAACCTTTGCTTGGTAACCCTAGTTACGACTCTCATTTGACAACTCTGCGGGAGAATGAGGAATTTGATTCAGCACGAAACAACCCATCGTTGCAAGTTGAGGGATAAGGAGCCCCTCAGTTTCAGCCAATCGCTGACGAGAAGAGCCAGACTCCAGTCATTTAGCCGTTTGAGTTGAAACAAGCAGCACCAAGCACAATTGGCAGCCAATTGGCATTGGGCGATCGCAGAAAGACATTCAAAGCAGAGACAGATCCATCACCAGCCAGCATGGAAGTCGACTCGGTTGCCGGACAGGATGTCATCATCAACGCGCAGGACATCGAGGAGCAGGTGTACGACGATAGCGTGGAGATCATGGGCGAGTACGACCCGAACACGTCGGTGCTGCGTCCGAGCTTCCCGGCGCTGAGCGCGCAGGAGGCCTCGGGCGGCAAGAACGACTTTCGCCGCGTGCGCGTGCCGGCGCACCGCTACACGCCGCTCAAGAACGACTGGCCGAACATCATGAAGCCGATCGTCGAGCACCTGCGTCTACAGATCCGTATGAACACCAAGACCCGCTGCATCGAGCTCAAGAACTCGGAGCACACGGTCGACTCGGGTGCGCTCCAGAAAGCTGCGGATTTCGTGCAAGCGTACATGATGGGCTTTGAAGTGCAGGACGCCGTGGCGCTGCTGCGATTGGAAGATTTGTTCATCGACACGTTCGAGGTGAACGACGTCAAGATGCTCAAGGGCGACCACTTGAGCCGCGCCATCGGCCGTGTCGCCGGCCAGGACGGCAAGACCAAGTACGCCGTCGAGAACGCGACGCGAACGCGTATCGTGCTCGCGGACCAGAAGATCCACATCCTGGGCTCGTTCGCGAACATCAAACTGGCGCGTGACGCGATCTGTTCGCTGATCATGGGCGCGCCACCAGGCAAAGTATACAATAAGATGCGAACTGTAGCAAGTAGAATGAACGAACGATTTTAGAGAGTGGGTTTGATTTGGAGGTCTCTTTTGAGAGACAGAGAGAGCCTGGAAAGGGAAAATTTATATACTGCGTCCAGCTTGTTTATTTTCGTTGATGGGAGTTGTGTTAGGATACGATGCACCGTTTTGCTTGCTCTTCATTTAAATATATGTTGCCTTCTTGGAAATTGAGCTTAGAGATCCCACGTGACGGGTTGTTTTGAGAATCACAAGAGGGCTGTAGAAGAAGCGCGACGCTGATAGCTCATAACTTTTCTTTCAAAGTGGGTAGGTAGCGGGTGGTGATCACCTCGAGCGCCGCATGCCGTGGGTCGAGTGCACGATCCGGTAGAGCTCCATGTTGATGGACTCGATGTTCTTGTCGGCCTCGGAGCAGTCGAAGAGTTCCAGGTCGATCCCAGGCATCTCGCTGTAGAACGCGAGGATCTACACGACAAGGCGCAGACCATTACATAAAAGCCCAGATTAGTTCACGACTCAAAGGTTGAACCAGGACTGGTGTAGCTCAATATTCACCAACCGTCCGCTCGGAGCCGTAGCACGAGAACATGCGATCGTCGCCCTTCACGTGCACGACCTGAGACTCCATTTGGTTGAGCGTCGCAGCTATTTGCATCGCCAGGAAGTACAAGTTACACACACACGCACACCAGTCAGTTCAAACAGTGCAAGGGAAGAAAGCCACAGCCGGTGGGTTTCCTGTGGAAACCGCTGGTTGGCCATAACCGCTACTACACTATGAAGAACAAAGCGCTCCTCACCGAACTGCAGCGCCGCGCGCTTGAGCGTGATGATCGTCCTCGTAAACTCGTCTGCATTCACCGCCGCCACCTCTGACTGCGCTCTGTACAGTCATACGCACGCACACACACCCATACACAGTCCACGAGCAATCGTCAATGACACCAACCAAGCAGCAAATGTAGAAAGAAGGACCACGCGATTGCTACGAGGACGCACATCATGTCGCCGTTCTCGCTGTTGAGCAGGCAGACGTAGTTGGTGCCTGGATAGACGCTCTTTATCCGCTCGAACTGCTCCTGGTAGAGCTGGTCGCCGTTGTCCAGGCGGCGCCGCGAGAAGCACGAGCAGAACGGGCTCATACTGCGAAGGCGCTGAGCTGTACTAACTGAGTGACGGACGCTGCGCTGGGGCTATTGAAGCAGCGCTGCGTGTGAGTAACTGGGAAGAAATGGGAGAGCTCTTCGCGCTGCGACTCTGTGTGCTGTTGTTGGTGGCGTTGTTCAACAGTTCAGTCACATGGCGACTCGAGTGCGTCAGTGGGTGGGTAACCCGCTGTGTAACCGATCCCTTCACACACAAAAAACGTACCCTCCGGTTACATTTTGCCACGTAACATCCCACAACCCAATAACAACAACGCTGGACACGCTCAACTTGGGAACCCTTGGGCATGTTGAACCTGATGAAACAGGTCATTGTTGAATGTTGAAGAGCTCACTCGAGTTTCTTTGAGTGTCGGCTTTCTTTTTCAAACACGCACGGATATTTGGAAGTTATCTGACGGTCTTCTTCTCTTCCTTCTCTCTCTAACACACACGTGACGAGTTTCTCCGTCTTCTACTTTCTTCCTCTGTACTTGGTCTCGATTCTCGATCAAACGCTGGTCATCCTTTCTTCCTTTCTTCCTCAATTCTCGATTCCAGAAAGTTTCCGACAGAAACTCACGAGATTTGGTCCCAGCGAGAAAATAAAGACGCTCTTCACCTACGCCAACGCGACGGATTTCCACTCGGAACACTCATGGGGGAGCACGAAAAGCTCACGCAGCTCGTCGGAATTTGTAAACGGCATGTTGTACGTCAGCGACACAATCTCTAATTGGGGGAGGCGAACGTAACCTACAGGACAGATTCAGAGCACAAAGTCAACATCCGATCAATTGAGGTCTGCAAAGATGGATACCAATATTTAACTTACCTGTCTTGATCGGCACCAAGCCAATGCGGAACACGTGCTCCGTGAAAGGCAAGAGGTCCTCCACAGCATTTGTACGTCCTGCAACAATGTCCACATCCAAAATCAGAGAGAATCGTACAATGTAATTCATGGTCAGAAAGCACCCTGCGCACGTACCGGAAATCAAAAATTCGTTCGCTTCGTCTATCGGCTTGATTCGCAGGCTGTGGAACGCGTTCTCGTTGTTCCGGATGCAGATGTCCATGTTCACCATCGTGCCCTCAACTCCAAACGACGGAGTCTGGATGGTGAGTGTAAGTGGCGTGTTGATGAACGACACCGAGGGGATGTCCAGCCAAGTCGTCACGATGTTGTTCTGGAAGCCGCCTGGCGCACTCGTAATCACAGACGACAGGCGTCTCCATTGCAGTTTCACACGTCCGACGGATACAAATGGAGCGGCGAGGTGCGGTAACAGTCGCAAGTAGAAACTGCGCATGTCTCCGTCTTTCATCACAGCACCTGTGTCTTTCTGGTCGTTTGCATTGAGCTCCAAAACTCCAGCAAAGCCAGACGTGACTGCCGCATTCGCCAGATTGCTCTCCTGCTGCTCAAACTCCATCGATACCACACGCAGCGACTCTGCAGCACTGCAAATGACGTTGCCGTTTAAATTCACACCTTTGCCCACGACTGCATACGATTCTTTTGCGTTCGAGGCACCGACACCGTTTGGATAATCGTGCACAAGACCGCTGTTGATTCCAAACGGATCGCGACAGATTAGCTCGAATCGCTCCTCCAGACTCACTTGCACGCCCGACTTCGTCGCGTACGCAACCGATACCGCCAGCTTGATATTCGTGGCTCGCATCGAGCGAACGATCACACGGAACTCTTCCTCAGAATGCGGACTTTTGCTGGGAAGCGCAGTTCGCTCGCGCGGCTGCAAAGACGCATCGAGTAGAACTGGAACCAATGGACCACCAACCTCTGGTTGGGTGAAGAAGAATGCATCATCAGGTGACGCCGAAGTTGGTGGTGGGTCGCACACAACACGATAACTGAGATTTTCGAGCGTGTCTTCGTTTGACGATAGCTTGAAAGTGATCACTCGAAAATCGCCAGTCAACAAAGAGTGTTGTGTGATCTTGGCCAGTTTAGCCTTCGCACGTGGCTGCAGAATCGCGAGCGTCGAGCCACGAACATACACGCTAATGTCCTCTTCGGATGGATCTGAGATGTCTCCACCGTTCATACTCAAGTCCGCACTGGTGCGTCCAAGCTCAGCAACAGAAAACATGGATTTCCGACGAGCGAAACTTGGCGAAGCAGACCCGTTGCCCATTGCTGGTACACGACCTTCGAGTAAGTATGGTTTCGGGTTCTCTCGAATCACTGGCGCGGTCTGGTCAATCGGCAAGTTCAGGATCAGGAACTCTTCTTCCTCATTCGCATCAACCGGTTTGCTTGAATTTCCGAGGTAGAAGCGAGATTCCTGGTATCGCAGCATACTGCGACCTTCTAACACGCGCAATGGAATCGACAGCACCTTGACCGCCTTGAACAGAAACTCTAACGATGCATAGAACTTGCCGTCCCCTGGATCACGCGTCACTTGCTCATGCTCCCTGCTGTGGTAGATCACCGTGTTGTACCGCTCGTCGCTAAATACCAACTCTAGTTTTGCCATCGTAATCCCCGATGGGAAATGCGAGTGAAGACGAAGCTCTAGCGTTGCATCTTCACGAACACACGCAAACACACGGTCAAACTGCGCTCGCAGCGTAAACATCGGGCGAGAGCGGTCGAGTGTCAGCGAGTGGCCCCCTCCAAGCGCAGAATTCACGGTGAATGGAACTCCCAGACTCACTGGATTGCGCCACGCAAACAGGAATGATTCGTAGATGCGTGTGCGTTCATTTGCAGGAACAAACTCTTCCAGCACTGGCGACAAGATCTGCAGCGAGTAGTCGATAAAAGCTGCAGTGTCGCCCTGCCGAAAAGTGCAAATCAGCAACTGCTTCAAAATCTGCGTGGTCTGTGGCCACCAGTGCTCCATGCTAAACGCCAACTTGGCTTTCTGAAGCTCAGCTCGCGATTTCTCGTAATCCCCTGCAGCGAGCCGCTCGGTGCCAAGCTGAACCAGCAAGCGGCTCTTCATACGCGCGCGAGGCGATTTCTGGTCGGCAATGTAGATTGACAGGTGCTGGATCGCATGCTCGAGAAGATGGATCGTTCGCTTTGCATGGAGTACTGCTCGTTCAACAGCGTGTCGGTACTTGATCAGAGCTGCTGGCGATGGCTCCTGTGAAGTCAATGTCGCCTCAGAGACAACTGGTTCACCACCGGCGAACACTGAAGGCACGACAACGAAGTCCCGCTCAGAAGGGAGATTCCCATTTGCGGCGTTGCTTGCATGTACCGCCGCCGATACCGTGAGACCCAGGCGAGTTGCAGCCTTGCGGCGATACGTAGCGTACTTGGCGGCTATCGAGTAGTACAAATACGGCTCTTTGTACACGTCCGAGTCGAGGCCCGTACCTGGGAGAGCGCCGCGAATCGAGACGGCTTCTGACAGTAGCTGCGCAAACACGTGGTACTGTCGTGAGACCCAGTCCCAGTGCTCATACGCGCGGTCTGCAGCGCCGATCGCTCGATTGTACACCTTTGTATGACGATGCAGCTGCTCCACCGCTGCTTTGATGTTGCCGGACGAGAAGATCAAATGATAGCAGAGCTTGAAGTTCACATACTCAGCCATGGTCTTGACTTGGAAATAGCCAATGCCGTCGCTTCGCTCATTCTCATTCAGCGGCAGCGCAATGATCGATCGATACGCGGCTTCATAGTGTTGCAGCACTTTCGTCGTGTACCGTCGGAACTCGTAGTAATGCGCGATCTTGAAGCTGTGGCGCGCATGGAGCGGCTGGTGGGTCGTCTTGTTCAGCGCCTTCTTGTACCGCTTCACGCGCTTCGACTGCGCCTTGTAGTACTCGAGCGCGTAATTGCGCACCGACGACTCGAGCTTCGCGAGCACGCTCGAGCCTCTCGTGATGTCTCTCGAGCGCAGCAAGATCAGTCCCTTCGAGTCGATCTCCAAGCGCTTGCGAAGTCCCACGAGTCGCTCGTCCGTCACGTTCACAGGTGCGACACCGGCATCATCAACTTGCTGCACCAGGATCAACAGCACTCGACACTCTCGCGCTGTAATAATCAAAGCACCACCAAGTTATTCGATAGACCTTAAGAATGCTACCGCACATACAAACAAAGTGTACCTGACAGCCCTCGCTTGAGCTGCTCCATCTCCTCACGCATCGTGTTTTCCTGTACGAGCCAGTCTTTCTGGTTCCAGCGCGGATCGAACTCGTGAAAGAGCAGTGCCACTGCCGGCAGTAATTCGTGGTGCTTCTTGAGCCACCGCGCCTTCAATATGCCCTGCACTTTGTAGCCGTCAAAGTCGCGCTGCGTCTGGTTCGGAAAAGTCCCATGCTTCTCGCGCACCTCTTTCTTCACGGGGAACCGGTGGTCGATCGGCAGCGACGTGAAGTGCAGCTTTGGCACGAACTCCTCGTTGATCGTGCGCACATGCTGCAGCACTTTAGCCTGTAGCTCGCGCGAGCCGAGCGCGGCGATCAGCGGGTACGGTGTCTCCTTGAGCTCGGTTCCGTAGCTCTCCATGGTTGAAGATCACACACACAGCGACGTAGGCACCCAGACAGACACGGCAGCAGCAATAGTCGTAGCAGCAACACCTACAGTGGAGGCAGAAGAGACACCCCGCGGTCGTAGGAGGAAGCGAGAGGGGGTCGCGTGGTCTGCTACGAACGAGATGGATGCGAAGCGCTCGTCGACGCGCGCGCGTGCGGTGGCTTCTTCTTTGGCTTCTTCCCCCGAATGAATACGACACGCCACACCCGCATCCTGCGCAACTCAGTGGGCGTGAAAACCGGTACCGGTATAGACAATATTTACCACATCAAGAGCAGATGTTATACTTTTCAGGTAAGCATATAAATATTATCAAACAGAAAGAGTTTACATATTAATCACAAACAAACACTCGAAATTTGACATGCGTAGATCTATAGTTGATATACTCCTAAATTTCACAGTGAAATGAAACGACCCTATTTCTGTGTGGCGCATGCATGGCTTGAAGCACTGGTTTTGCAGTATTGGATACTGGCAGATCAGAGCGCAAGAGAGAGAGAGACATTGACGTCATGCTGCTGCTACGTCGAAGCGCTGCCCATCGAGCGCTGTCTGCGCGTACGAGAGCTCAATGCGCTGGACTTGTAGAGCCCGCAGTGCAGCAGTGTCGAGTCGCGGCGCTCGCTTGGTCACAGCTCAGCAGCTCAGCGTCGCGTCTGTTTACGACCACCAGCGCTGGTGACGCAAGTGCAACTGCTGAGCCAACCAAGAAGAAGAAGAAGTACCACAACGAGCCGAGTCTGCGCGTACGCGTTGTGCCCATGTTCACCGACAACTACGGTATGTGCGAAATGTGCTTGGCATGCTTACGTTGGTATAGACAAACATCCGTTTGTTTTGCTCATTCCGCTTGAGGTTATAATTGCAGGCTTCGTTGTGGTGGACGAGAACAACCAGACCATGTTTGCCGTGGACCCTGCGGAGCCGTCGAAGATCCTCGAGGTGGTCAAAGAAGAGGAGACCAAGAAGCGAGAGTTCCTGGGCATCCTGACGACCCACAAGCACGCGTACGTTCGCTTATTCCATTGTTTTGGGTAGCAAACTTGTCAGGACACCGAGCCTAGTCTGTTGCTCATCATCGTCTCTCTACACTTGTAGTGATCACTCTGGCGGCAACGAAGAGCTTGCGGGCAAATATCCAGATCTGATGGTCGCCGGACCCGAGGGTGAAGAGATCCCAGCGCGCAACCGCCCGCTGAAGGGCGGCGAGAAGTTCAAGATTGGCGCGACGAAGATCCGAGTGCTCTCGGTGCCTTGCCACACAAAAGCGCACCTCGCGTATGTCGTGACTGGTGACCCAGAGACGCCGCCACTGCTTTTCCCAGGCGACACGCTCTTTGTGGGTGGCTGCGGACGCTTCTTTGAAGGCACGGCGGAGGACATGTACCGCGCTCTGTACGAAGTGATCCTGACGCTGCCGAAGGACACACGCGTCTACTGCGGTCATGAGTAAGTGTGGTTTTCTTTCGCATTCTTCTGTTGTCCGGTA
Source organism: Globisporangium emineosum (assembly GCA_023334195.1). NCBI lineage: Eukaryota > Oomycota > Peronosporomycetes > Pythiales > Pythiaceae > Globisporangium > Globisporangium emineosum. The sequence continues at coordinate 19,449 of JAASGK010000259.1, forward strand.
TTGTTAGAGAATGATCATTTGGCCTAACGCGTTGTGTTTGTTTCTGCAGATACACCATGTCGAACTTGCGCTTTGCGCTGAGCGTGGACCCGTCGAACAACGTGCTGCGAGACAAGATCGCGGCAGTGCGTATCCGCCGCTCGAAGAACCTGCCGAGCGTCCCGTCGACGCTCCGCGAAGAGATGCTCTACAACCCGTTCCTGCGCGTGCACAACGACGTTATTCGCAATGCGGTGGGCGGCTCCGACCCCGTGAGTGTGCTCGAAAACCTGCGCAGACGCAAGGACTCGTTCGAATAACAAGCATGGACCCAGATCTTTTGCATAGCGAGGAATCATGCAATGCAACTTTACTAAACAATACACACAATCAAATAAGAGTCTATTATCCCAAATGGACCCAATGGATATGAACATGCAGGGCTAATCTATCTAGCGTGACTCCTCTAGGATGGACTTGGCTTGCAGCGCGGAGTTCTGGAGCACCGCCACTTCTTCGCTCGCAACCTCGAGCAGCGGAGCCGTCACCGACTTGGCGTTGGTCATTTGTGACAGGAAGGTTGACCAGCCGATGCTCACAAAGTTGATGTAGAGGATCCGGTACTGCAACGGTACAAAGTTGAACGTGAACAGGTGCACGAGCGGCCACACCATGTAGTTCACGCGCAGCGTAGGCGGCACTTTCTCCTTCGCGACTTGGAACGCGTCCCCGACGCTCTTGCCTTCCAGTGACTGCGTCACTGTGTAGAACGTCGCCGAGATGAACGGCGCGAAGACCACCTGGTCCATCCCGATCTTCTTCACGACCGCCATCGCCGTCGTCCCTGGCGCGAGCTTCTCGATGAAGTTGTACCAGGTGTGTGCGATGGGCGCGAAGCCGATCCCGCCCCAGACCATCATGCGCACTGTGCGCTTGGCGCTTTGCATCGATGCTTCGCTCTGATCCTTGCGCTCTTGCTCATAGTCGACGAACTTGTCCATATGCTGCTTCTCCTCCTCTTCCTCCGCAGCAGCAGTGCGACCCTCGAGGTGCTGCGCGATCCGATCGCCGACCCCGAAGAGGATGCCCGACGTCACGCACTTGGTCAGCAGCGGCTTCTTGCGCAGGCACTCGTCGTAGAAGACGCGGAAACTGCGCATCGTCACGGAGAAGGAAGGCGGGAGGGAGCGGAATTTGAGCAGCTCCGCTTGCTGCTGAGTGGTCCTGGCTGATAATGATCCGCTGGTCGATGGTTGCTTTTGCGGGGCTGGGAGCTATTTTCGTGGTAAGTATCGAAATGGGACATGTATGATGGCATTCCTGAATTTCTGTTCAAGGAAAACGGTTTTGCAATCAGTTTAACGCAACTTAATTGAGAGAGAAGAAGAGGTGCAAAAACCTCCCACGCTCTTTCCCATCGTTTGTTGGGTTACTCGTTCATGCGTAACCGAGGTCAGTTGAAGTTGAAAGGGTGTTTGTCCAACAAGCGCACAGCCCAAAGGAAAGAGGACTAAGCATGGATACACCTGAGCCTGCTGCGCACGTGAGCCTGTCGATCAAGCCCAAGCATCAGTGTGTACGTCGTCGATAGATAGAGAGCGTCGTCACCTGCGGCCGCACGATGACGTCACGCAAGCCCACGCACCGGTCTGGTTCTGGTACGAAGAGAGAGAACGTCACGCAACATGTTGAAACACTAGGGATGTGTGGACCTCTTCATTTGCTTGTTTGCACATGTTGCTCACTGTGTACCCTCTGTGTGTTGGGCCATAGGTAGAGATCCAGGCGCGGACGACGTCCTTTCATCCTTATCGTCGTCTGCATCTCCATACAGTTCAGCTGCGAACACTCGGGGGAAGAACTCGATTAGTCTCCTCAAGCGCAGGTCGTCGACATCACTACCGGCGCTCCCTGTGACAAAAGGAGAGCAGATCTGCTCACTTGTGTCACAAGCACTAAACCAGCATCCGGCGATCAACCCCATATTCGTTGACGTCCGGGACGTGAGCTGCGCACAGTTGCAGTACCGCCTATTGGGCACAAAGCGCTACTGGTGCCGGTCCGTGAAACAGGAGAAGCAGGGAGCAAAGCGATGGGAAGTGAAGATCTACGAGATCCGATATCACAAGTCGGTGCTCGACAACGCTGTGAATCTCAACTGGAGCTGCGTCGAGAGACTCGCGAGCGCGGATTCTTTTCTCAAGCAGGTCGGCTACTATGACACTGAAAAGGCCGCAACCATCGCCTGTGACGCTGCGTTCAAGGCGCGCGACGTGACAAACCCGTTCACAGGGAGCCACATCTCAAAGACACCGCTTTCCAATGAGCTCGTCAAGTTTTTCCAGATCCAGATCGTCTCTGAGGCTTTCCAGCGGAAGGATCAGCGCGAGCGGCTACGTGTTATTTATGAAATTTTGCTCGACAAACTCCACAAGCACACAAACGAAAATGGTGGTGATGCTGGAGATTTACGTGGTGCAGCCGTGATGGCGCTAACGGTCGTAGCACCGCCGCTATCAATGGTGATTGGTGGTGGTCCATCACGCTCAGACAACACACCACCATCATCCCATTTGCGAGGTTTCAGTGGTTGTGTGGGCGAAAGCATCGCCAGGTTGCCAATGTGGCGCTTTCTCAATGTGCACTTCAACATTGTCGCGATGACTCCGCCGCAGTGGAGGTCCGGGATCAGCAGCAGCAGTGGCAAGGCACCTCTTTCTCTTCTTGCAGACACGGAGCGGTTTGGACCCAGCCATCTTGCAAATGACCGCGCGTTGAGTATCAACACGTCGCTGCTGCCCGTGTCGCGAGGACTCTCAGAGCTTGTGTCGCTCAATCAGGAAGACATTCAGGCTCGCACGAAAAGTGTGCTCCCGCATTTCTATCACGGTCTGCCGGACGAGCTCAAGCGGATGATCGCGGAAGAGCAGGCAAAAGCCGACCAGGTGTTGCTTCAGAGCGCCACTGGTGCAAACGGGTACCAGAAGCTTTTGAAGAACACGGAAGGCTCGTTTGTCAAGAAGTACTTGAAAAGAAGGCGCGAATACACCCAAGTCGCGCTCAAGCTGCAGCGATCTTTGAGGATGAAGAGGCAAACGAAAGCGCTGCGAGAGATCTTCCAGCGGCAGCGTGGTGCGCTTGCGATTCAGAGATTGGCGCGAGGTCACAGCGCGAGAAAGTACGTGAGAGCCTACTTTCGCGTGATGACCTGCGCGGCGCTGATCGTCCAGTCTGTGTATCGCTCATATGTATCTCGACAGCAAACAAAAGCTCTGCGAAAGAGGATGGAAGCAGCTGCACTCGCCATCCAGCGAGTGTACCAGGGTCACCTAGCGCGCAAATACGTTCGCTGGGTGAAACAACTCGCGGGCAGCGCGATCGCGGTGCAGCGTGTGATTCGGGGATTCATGGCGCGTCAGCGCGTGAAACGCATCCGCATTTCGAGGTACAAGCTCAAAGTGGTGATTCCGTCGTGTAAATTGATCCAGCGGGTATGGCGCGGGTTTCGAGCACGACAAATCGCTAAAGCTAAGCGATCCCTAAGAGAAAAGCTCGAGGTGCTGCATCCTGCAGCGTTGCGCATTGAGAGGCTACTGCGTGGGTATTTGGCGCGTCGCCTTGCCTACAAATTCCGAGAAGCCAACAAAGCAGCGTTGCAAATTCAAAAGTTTTGGCGATCACTTCGATACTACAAGAAATGGATGAACTTGATGGAATTGCGGCGAAGAGACCGTATGGCGTCCAGGATCGGCGCGATTGGGAGAGGGTACGTCGCGCGCAAGTTCTTCAAGCGTGAGAAAAGGAAGAAGTACCTGAAGTGCGTGCTCCAGCCAGCTGCTGTTAACATCCAGCGAGTGTTCCGAGGGCACATGGTGCGCAAGAACCTAGAAGAGATGCGTGACAAAACCGAGGCTGCGATCACTTTGCAGCAAATGTGGCGCAAGCGATCGAAGATCAAGACAATCCAGGACAAGCTGAGGGGGTTCCGAATAGCATTGCGAAACGCAAAGGCGTCACAGATCCAGCGTTCGTATCGTTGCTACCGTGCCAGGCAGCAGCTTTTGTATCTGCAGATGTCGTATCAAGCACGCTATGGGAAAGCAGCAGTTGCGATTCAGTCGGCGTGGCGCAGTCACTGCAGTCGCGTGCAACTCAAGGAGTTCCGCTTCTGCTCGCTCATTGAGCGGAAAGCGAGTGCGCTGACTCAGTGGAAAGAGTCACGCGAAATGATCGAGTTTGACATGTTTGACGCGCGCACAGATCTTAAACGCGTGATCAAGTACAAGGCAAAGTCTCTGAGGCGCATCAAAGAGCTGAAACATATGCGCATCGAGTGGGAGCGTCGGCAGCCTATGGTTGAGAAGGAACTCAGTACATTGACGGAAGAAGACCTGGATCGTGGCTGGGGCGAAGCGTTCCAAACCGAAAAACACATTCTGCACTATTCTTTGGAGCTCAGCGTCGAAGACATCCTCTCGCACAAGCAGCAAGTGCGCGAGTATGACGCTGAGATCGACGATCTGCGAATCGAGCTTGAAGACCTCGAGCGGGACTTGGAAGAATCCATTTTGGGCGAGACCATGGAGCTCGAGGCGTATCGCGAACTAGAGATGAATCACGCTCGCAGCATGTTTACTGACGAGAAAGTGCGCAAAATCCGCCTTCAGCGCATTCGATGGCGTGTGAAAAGCGATCGCAAAAACATTGTGCTGCGGCAGCGAGATGATCTCAAACTCATTGAAAAAGAGCAGCTCGCGAAACGACAAGTGCAAGAATTGGGTGTGCTGTCTTTTGAGAAGAAGCAGTTTATGCAGCAGAAGCTCGAGCAAGCGATCGAGAAAGCGGCGGTGTGCACTTCGCAGCAGAACTTGCTCAAGGTCGAAGTAAAACGCGGCGCCGACATTGTCCATGGACTGAACGAAGGGATCCAGAAAATGAAATCGATTGTCGACGAATACTCGTTCGAATTCCGGTTGCCAAAAGCAGACATTCGAGAGCAGCAGATCGGTGCTTCTTCCCAACAAATGTGTGCTACCTGCGGTCGGATTACATGTGATTGCGGTACCAGCCACGGAGGCGCTGACAAGACCAAGCGAAAGAGCGTGAACAGCAATTCGAGTGCTGACGAAACCAAAGAACCAAAGAACAACTTGGCTCGGCGTAACGACAGACTTGCAAGACGACCGAAGTATCAAGACTGAAGGTGATGAAATGTGACCCGATGATGGCGAATGGGAGATTGTCAATACGAGAGAAATTGCGTACCCGGGTGCCGATGTACTTGCGTGTTTGTAGTGGAAATAGTTTTGAAAGCGCGAAGATAACAGGAAGTGAACCCCTCACAGTCTCGTCAACCGAGGATTAATTAATTCTCTGACACACGTGGTAGGTAACACACAACCTTAGCAACGGACTACTCTCTTTATCTCAACTGCAAACTGTAGACCAAGCGAGGCTTTGGAGGTTCTGAGAGCTTGCTGCAGCTGTCGACACCGTCACGACGGAAAATGACTTGCGATTCAAGTTCTCACCACGAGTTTTGCTAAGCAACGCGCCATTCTACGATTCGCGGCGAGCCAGACAGCCCAACGCTGGTAATTGTGCATACAAGCTGCTTTGCTGTTTCGTAACTTATGTGGGATGTGGTGTGGAGATCAACCGCACCATTGGCTAATCTGTGTGACTTTTGTGCCTTTACAGGAAATCTGGGGAGCTCATGTTGTTTGGCATCGTGACCCCAGAAAATGCGATCCCTCAAGCATCCTTTAACGGCTACATTGTGGTAAGGTGCTGCTTTTTGACAGACACAAACTGCTTTTTCTGTCTCTGATCCCCTTTGTTGCCTTTTTTGTAAATGCATCGTCGCTGGATCTTCCGCAACTGCCTTGAATCCGAGTCGTGCGACGACACTGCCGAGTGTCGATGTGGTGTTGTGTTCCAAAGTGGTGACGACGGTGTGAACTTTGCCGTCGAGTTTGTGATGCTGTTGAAAATGTCCAGCGCGTCGTGGAGATCAGCGTTCCGGTTCCCGATGAAGCGAATTGCTCTCGAGCGCTGCGGCATCTTGGAAGCCAGGATCCGCGACCTGGAGGATACACTGAAGGTGCATCGCGCGGAGCAGCAGCAACAGCCCCACACGTGCGTGGACGTTGCCAAAGCGAAAAGCGACGCGGGCGTGGTGTGTCTGTGGGTGACGTCAACCAAACCGACACCGCAAAATTCGCTGTTGACGTGGGGGTATTATACTCACGGAAAGAACAAGACGAACTTCAAGATTACCCCACTGGAAGCATCGGTTTTTTGCGTGCAGGGATGTACCAGTTCGCTCTGGTTGTAAACCACTGCACTACGAGCCACGACCACAGCGTCTATGAGATCAGCAAGAATGACGGATGGTGCTAACCTGCCGCAAAAGACGATAACAGTGGAGTTCTTGAATCCGCTGCATGCCAGTCGATGACCATGAACATGGAAAAGAATGATGAGATCACTGTCAAGTACACGGGAACAGGCAATGCGGCTGCCGGATCGATGTTGTGGATTCATTTGCTCAAGAAATTTGTCGCAGTGATGCATCATGATGCGCTCCAAGTTGCCGCACTTTTGGCTAATTTTTGCATGATTACAATGTTAGTGCTGTTTTTCTTTGTGGAGTTCGTGCACCAAAAATGAATGTCAGTTCTCAGCATCGAATAGCTTCCTGCTACTTAATCGTCCGACCAGTCCGAGGCTTCCGACATGCTGAGAGAGCCCGCTCGCTCGCGCAGTCCGATCATTTGCTGCAAAGATTAACATTGCCATAGTAAATCATACCAAAATTGTCAGAATTGTTTTGTGTGAGCAGCCAATTCGTTGGTGTCAGAGGTGCTCGTGACTTACCGTCTCAAACGCCATGATTGGGGCTTTCGGTTCTTGGATTCGGATTGGACGTGCCGACGCTGGTTTCGGTCCTTCGGCATCTTGCTTTTTCTTGATGTTTCGAATTTGAGCCAGGAAGTCGTTCTACGAGAAAAGCAACATAAATACACAAGCACAAATTGTCAGATTCAAGTTGAACGAACAAGCAATAGTAGGGATGTTAATGTGACGCACCTCGTCCTCGTTCGACGCCTTGTCATTGTCGGAATCATCACCACGGTCATCGATACTTCCATCGTCTGACATTTCAACTGATGGTAGTCGATTCCTGCGGTCGTCATTCGACACTGGAGGTGGTGGTGGCGGCGGTGGCTGAACTGTGGTTGGCGCAGTGACTTCCTTCGCTGTGAGCACAGGCACTTGCTTTGCGAACCGATCGCGGTCTCGCTTCTGCTCCAGCTGGTCCTGCTTGCCACTGATTGCGGCTTGTCGACGGAGCATGCGCTGTTTCATCTCATCTGCGATCGAGAGCGGTTTGTTCGATGATGCCTGAGGATCCACGTTTTCATTAAAATCGAATATAGCATTAGTTCGCAGTTCAAAGCAAGAGTCAAGCTTATTAAAGGGGAAAATAAATAAGCAACGCACCCCTGGTTTATCAATCGGATCCGCCTTCTTCTCTCCGACAGTCACCTTTCTCAATTTCATGCCCGGGTTGCGAATTTGGTCCAGAAGACTCGCGACGGGGTTCTCTTCAGCTGCTGGTGGCGCCGGGGGAGCGTCCTAAAATCACAACCACGCATTTTTACAAGATGTTAGCATGCGGCACCTGACATTGATCGGACAAACGATTATCGAACTTGCAAGATTTTGTTGAGATACCTCCTGAGCTGCAGCAGCTGGTGGCGGTGGAGGAGGTGCGTCGTCCTGGTCGTAGTTCATTGGCGGAGGCGGTGGAGGTGGCGCTGAGTCGTCATCGACAAAGTTGCCGCTCGGCGGTGGTGGGGGAGGCGGTGGCGCGTCACTTCGCGAGAAATCCACGTTCGGTCCTGGTGGTGGCGGCGGCGGGGGACCGTCGACAGGTCCAATCTGGAAACTCTGCTGCGACGGCTCGAGTGCCGATGGCGCATCCGAGAAATCCGTAACAGGAGGCAGGTCTGGAAGCGCTTTGCTGTTCTGGAACAGCGACGGCGCGATCGACGCGTTCGCTCCACCTTCGTAGTTGTAGTTGACGATACCAGCAAGTGGCAAATTCGCTGGCAGCTTCTTGGAGAGGTCTTCAATCGCACCAAGCGACGGGTGGAAATCGTAGTTGAGTCCCGACACACTTGGCTAAAGACACACATAAGATCAAAGCAGCAATACCAAATGGTCAGAGTACTGTGTACAAGATTTAGAAGAGACTCCATGAGAAGAAAGCATAAACACATACCAGTTCGTCGCCATCTCGGAGCGTCTTTGGCGCACTTGCGAGCTCTTTCCGCTTCTCTTCTTCTTCTTCAAAGTCAGTGCCAAGCAGGTTGTCCCAAGAAGAGTACTGCGCAGACACAAAGTCGATCAAATAACACAAACCAGTTAGTGATTAACAACATTCGTTTTTGTGTCCCACACATCAAAGCAACGCAAGAATCCTTACCTTCTGGTACGGGTTCTCGCCTGAGTTGAACAGCAGCACGCTGCCGACAGACGGAATGTACTCGGGCAAGCGTCCGAGACCTTCCATGGTCATGTCCACTTCAGCGCGTTGCGTTTCCTGGTACAAGTTCACCTTTTCGTACATTTCTACCACTTCTGTCATGATCTGTCCACGCTGCGCGGGGGGCAAAGGCTCCTAAACACGACCACAACATTCGCAGGCATTAGAAGAAAGGGGGGGGGGAGAACGAGCATGATTTGAGAGATCGCAACGTACCGCTGGCAAAAAGTGCGTATCTTCGTCGGCGTCAGGCACGATGATCGGCCCATCGGCGTACGGCTTGTCATGGAATAGCGTCTTCGTCGGCACCAACACTAACCAGCACAAAGAAAGATGCACCCACAATGCGTCAGAAACACACACAGTCGTTCTCTCTCATCAACAGGCGATCCGCACCTTTGGGGGCCGGGTACTTGGACGTGGAGAAGACCGTTGTGGGCTTGTTTGACGTGCGGCGCTCCGTGAGCTTGTTCACCTTTGCCTGGCAGACGCGGATGCGCTGGTCGATCGCCCCCACGCGGTCCTTCTCAAGCCCCACTTTGTGCACGAGGCGGTTGAAGATGTCGCCCACGACCGCGTCCAGCTGCGAGAGCTGCTTGATGACGTCCTTAGCCACGAACTGCGGACGCAGGTCCTCGTATACGCGCTCGATCGCGTACACCTGGGTCGTCTGCATCCCGCGCGCGCTCTTGTTTCGCCCGCCTTGGGGCCACTCTCTTGGTGTCTTGTTCTCTCTCCTTGTCCAAGCTTGGCGTTGTTTCCTCCGCTTTCGCCTCTGACTTTATGATGCATCTTCCAAAGTTTTCGGAACTTATTCCTGTATTAGTCTTGATACTAAAAACTCGGAAGATAAGGGGTTGAAAAAGGGGGTAATAAAAAATATGCCCCTCTTTCAGCCGTAAATAAAAATTCTGACTATACCGAAATATTACGATATAAAATACCGTAAGTTACATTTTGATTGAGAATGGGAATTTTATCCAACGGGGAAAGTTCTCAACACGTCGGAGCAAGAATTTTCAACATTGTCTGAGCGATTGAGACCTGTTCGCAAAGCAGTAGAAAGATATCTCTTGAAGTCTGAAAAACATTGAAGGAGAAGATTAAGCGTGAGAACTTTCCACAAGAACGTCGAGAAAATGGCACAAGGTGAATGTGAGCAAACGAAAACACAAAAACGTCGAAGACCATGAGCTCAAAGCTACGATGCACTTTCACTGTAGATATTCTGATGTAAGCTTCAGTTTGAACAAGGCGCGTGCATTGACCATTTCCAAATTCGACTTAAGGCGAACAAATGCGAAGAAGAACGCCATTGTTGACCATGAAGCCGACATGGAAGAGCGCACGTGCACAGAAGCCCACGAACTGGATGCGTATCGCGACTCCGATGATGACAGCGAATCAAATGCAAGTGACGAGTTCGGAGAAGACCTAGTCGACATCGCCGTCCTCGAGCGCGCCTACGTGAGCAAGGAGGACATCGTCGAAGCTGTGAACACATATCATGCCCAGGTCATGCGCCCGTTCAAAGTGGCCAAGAGTGATACAAGGTCGTTTGCCCAGTCGACGGATGCACCTCCCTTGCGCAATTCGCGTTCACCTCACCGTTTGATCGCCTGCCGAACCTGTCACCTCACTTGTGTGGTCCCGAACTCTCAGCTCAAGCCGTAAAGTGACTCAACACTGCGAAATATCTGGTGAAAAACACAGAGTTGCGCGAGTATTTTCTGCAGATTGAGCAAAAACATATTTCGTCCGTCATGATCCAGCGAAAAGCTCAGAAGCTCGGTCTCTCATCTTCGTATATGAACTGCGTGAATGCATTCAAGCGACTTATGCGAGAATTCTACGGAGAAGATCGCTCCCAGTACCCGTGTTTGCCTTCATACATCGCAGCGCTAAACGGTCGTGGACACCGGGCTCACTGTGACGCCGTTGATGGAACTTTCGTGCGCTTGGTAGTCGCGTATCGAGAGGGCATTCAAGTGTTTTCCTAATATACCGATCGGGGTCCCAGCATTGATGGAGCATTCCCGAAGATGATGATTGGTGGCGCGCTGCTCGTCGCTTGCTTTCGAAATGGCAACTCGCAGTTTCAAATTGTGGGAATTGCGGTCGTCTCCGGCGAGAACCAAGACAACTGGGACTTTTTCTTGCGTTTCCTGATGACGAGCCTCGACGCGCACCCCCGTTTTCTGATTTCAGATCGTGATAAAAGATTAATCCCCGCTGCCGCTGCGCTCGACACGATCAAGATTCACTTCTTCTGCTTTCGACACCTAATGGAGAACTTCAACCGGCAGTTCAAGTCGAAACCTTTGAAGAACACTGCATGGACACTTGTATTGGCCATGAGTGAAGGCAAATTCGCAAAGAAGGCCGCTATACTGAAGCGCATGAACCCAGAAGCAGAAGTGTGGCTGGTGGACGTGGGAAAGGACAAGCGGTCTCTATGTTACAGTCCATGTCCTCGATTCGGCACGTTGACCTCAAACAATGTCGAGTTTGTGAACGGCGCGCTGAAGAAAATCCGGAACTTCTCATTCTCGACTGTATCATGGCTATCGAGCGCTATCTTGGGAGTAAGTGGGTCTCGAACAGCGCAAACTCGTTGAAGTGGGAAATGCTGACTCATCGTGCTACCACGCGAATGGGAAATCTACTCGCTCTCAATACAAGCATCCAAGTCTCTCAACATTCTGAGTCAGCATTTATCGTGAACGAGTGCGTGAAACGTGGTGAGCCTCCATCTGAGTTTGCTGTCCAACTGTTCGAGTCAAGTGTTGCCTGTACCTGTGGGTACACCAAGAATATGGGTGCTCCACGCATTCACTCCTTTGTCTGCTTACGTAAAGTCGGCAAGCTGGTGCTGCCCACTAGTGTTTCGACAAAACCTGGACCACATCGGCATACAACAGAACCTACAAGCAAGTCGATCCGCTCAAGTTGTTCCCGCCCATACTGAAGGAAATGCTGGCTGCAACTTACTGCACCCCACCGAAAATAACCAAACGACGAGGTCAACCGAAGAAAAATCGTCGGCGTGAAAGCCAACATGCAACCTTAGCTCTGACGAAGAAGAAGGGAAGGAAGCAACTGGGAGTGTAGAGTGTGGACACATTTCTCGACTGGCTCACTGCATCTTTGCATTTAATGAATCTGAACGTGTACATGATACTCATTTCAACGTACTAGCTTTAACTTGCCTCTCTAAAGAGTCAAGATAGCAAAAATTGAACCCATCAGTCGCTCACTTGTTTCATTTATGTGCAATTGTACCCATTTACCACCATGATAGCGTAACGGCCATCTTCATCGAACACCAAAAAGGCAATGATGTCACTGAGCTTTGTGCGCTTCAAAAAGACAGTGATGTGACTAGACTCTGTACACCTGGAACTGCTTAGATCAGAGATTGGAGACATTTGAGTCATGTCGAACCTCACTCTAGAAGAAGCATCCGCCTATTGGACTTAGCGGACTGGTGCCTAGCTTGACTCACTCTTCACACGGTACGGTTGCCTATCGCAGTTCTAAAGTTGTGTGGCAAGAAATCAA
>JAASGK010000260.1:0-31392 GCA_023334195.1 Globisporangium emineosum
AAGTGAATCCATTTCAAACCATACAAGTTTTACACAATACCTTCGACAATTTATATTCCCATAATTTGCATTGCCTCTCAAAATGTATATCGATTTGCGCCAATTTTGATGTAACTTATTGGGAGTGGCATCTGTACTGTGAAGCCTGCGATATCTTATGAAAGCACACCATGAGACAAAGTGGTGGATATCTACATGGCTACACTTTGGGTGGTTGGCTTTGTGTGTGCAATGCGCTTGTTGAACTCATGCGTTCATATTCATATGTGTGCAATCTAGCAATCGACCAGCTGTCTGACTGGTCCAGTACCGGTACGTCTATCCCACTTGCAATCACTCAAACCTACGAGTCCGTGTTGAGACAGAGAGCGACACCCTGCAGTACCCAGTGGCTCGCGTGTTCGTGGGAGAAGAGATCGGCTTCAAAAACGAGTCCGACGCCCATCGCATTGCGTCGTGATTGCGTCACGTACACGGGCGTCCGGAACGTGTTCTGCAGCTTCAAGCGATTCGCTTCAATCGGGATCACCTGCAGGATCGGGAGCTCTTCAATGAGCTTCTTCGGGTGCTGCGCCGCCAAACAGCTTTTCGCGAGGTCCCACGACGCGCCTTCGAGGAATAGCCCACTCACGTAGCAGCCCATCTCGAGCTTCTCTTCAATCTGGCTGGCGTCGGTGTACGTCGTCACTTTCGTATACAGCGTGGATTTGTCGAGCGGCCAGTTCTTGGCGCGGCACGTCGCCTGCACCATCGCAGTGAGATACGACTCTGGGATGCCCAGCCCCGAGAGCCACATCACTTTCGGGTCGCCGTGCTCGATCCAGTTCATGTACTGCGAGTAGCGCAGCATGAAGTGCTCCATCCAGCTTCCCAGCGGCTTCTCAGTCTTTGGACACAACGATCGCCACATATTTGGCAGAAAACCATCGTAGAGCGCGTTCCCCACTGCATCCAACTCATCGCTCATACCGATCTCACCGATCAAAGCCTTCTGCAAGTCGCTCAGAGACGACGTCATTTTTGCAGTGAGCATGTTCCATCGATCCAACTCCTGGAGAAGCACCACTTGCGTTGGCGTCGGGGTGCCGCCGAGACGCTTTCGGATCAAATCGACATCGACTTGCTCGGGCACTTTCGACTGAATGTCGCTTGCAACGTTGCCAATGTACTCTTCACGCGAGATCCCGGCTCCCGATTGCGCAGATCGCGGCTGCAAACTGATCAAATCTCGCCAAACCGACTTGGACATGTTGGTGTAGTACCCAATCTCGGCGTTCGGGTGCAGACCAAACACCGCGGGACTGTTCGTCAGCGGCAGCGTCTCGACCATTTGCAAGTACACTTCCAAGGCACCCTTCGCAGCAGGCACGCAATAGTCAAAACCAGACTGGCTAAAGTAGAAAATCTGGCAGTCGTCAAAGAGGAAGTCGCCCATGTACTCGGAGAGGTACGTCGTGAGGATGCGTCGATCGTAGTCGTCACTGACGCGACCGCCGTACATTGCGTCACCGATGAGGTATTTCAGTGACCCCCAGGGTAGCTGCTCGTCGCCATCTACGTACGCCTTGTAGAGGTATAAACTCAGCAACTTTCGCGAGATGTTGAAGTCCGACTCATTGAAATCATAGCTCACGTTCCAGCCGATTTTACCGTATTTCCTGCGCTCGAGCACCACTGCATGCAAAAAGCAGAGCACGTAGACCACGCTCCGGAACGCTTCGTGCGGACACTCTTCGAGCATTGACTGGTCCAGTTTCGAGTACAAGCTTCGCATGTTTTGCTTAAGTCCATCGGGCGGCTCAGTCACGACTTTCAGGGATCGCTGCAGGATGCCGAGTGGGAATCGATCTGTGGGCTCTGTCGTCAGCCAAAGACGGAAATCTTTGTGCGGTTTGTGCATCGCGAGCAACATTTTCTCGAGTGTGCGCAGCCAGCTCGCGAGCAAGTGGCAGTTCTGCAGTAGCACCCAGTGGCCACGCATGTAGCCTGCCTCGAGCATTTGCTCGGCAAGCGGCCCCTGTCCCTGTCCGAGTGCTAAGAACTTGAAGCGATGGCCCGAGAACCCCAGCTCTTCGCCCAAAGTCTGGATGTCGCTCTGCGGATCAGCTCCAGGGCTCAGGATGCACACAATCGGGGACGTCGCAGCGCTCTGGTTGTAAATGCGCGCGTAGTCTAGCACAGGAGGCTGCACGTACTTCTCGCTCATTACACTGATCACAAAGAGCTTCATCGCATTGTAGACACGATCTTGACGAAAACAGCGAAACACCAGCAGTTTCTGCAAACTCGAGAGCTTGTCCGAGTACCCACAGGGTAACGCACTCGCTTCCGGTGCCTCGAGGTCGTACCACTTCTTCCACTCGCCCATGTTCGCAGTGAAATCCTGCAGCAGTGTGCTGAAGCTCTCATTCAACTTGCTCAGACACAAGAGGTCTTTCCATCCGGCCATGGACATCCACGTGAGCGACTCTAGCTTGTGCTGTGACGCAGCGTCGAGTGACGTGTCGCCCTTGAGGAAGAAATCGAGTTCAGCGCGGTTGAGCTCACCCGCGGACGTCATGATCATGCACGTCATCTGGAACGAAAACATGAGCTTGTGCCGCTCAAAGATGCCCGTGCACGTGTAATCGTACATCATCTCGGTGATCGACTGGATCATGAACCGCAGCCGCTTCTCAAGCACGACGTCGCGCTTGGCATTATCGAGCGAGTTGTGGAACACATTCAGGAACGACGCGAGCGAGATCTCGTACATCTTCATGATTGTCGAGAGCGCTGACATAGCAAAGTACATGATCGAGCCGCGGATCGCCACGGGCGTGTATACTGCACGCGCTTTCGTGATCTCGTCTTTCGTGAAACTTGAGAGTTCGAGTTTCGTACCAATCTCTGTTGCTTTGTTCTTCGTCTCATCTAACGTGGCGATGAGCTCTTCGTTGTCGAGAATGTTACCAGTACTGTTCGAGAGCTCTCGCAACAACGTGTCTTCGAGCTCGACGATCATCTGCGTGTTCTCCGACATTTCAGTGACCAAGTCTCGGTATTGCTCTTCAAGGTCAGGTCGCTCGTGACCTACAACGACGTTCAAAAGCTGGTTTGCGAGTCCTCCCTGTGTGACACTGTAGTTCACGATCATTGTCTTGCCCATGACCTCGGGCGAGTAGTGCGGATTCGCGAGCTTCGACGTGAAGTACAGCCGGAAATTCGGATCCCACTCGACATTCTTGTCACCCAATTTGATGAACCGCTGTGAGCCTTCCATGAAAGTGCTCTTCTCGAGCACCGGGTCGAGGATCGGATCGAGCTCTTCGTCGACGCTTTCAAACAGGAAAGGGTTGCCGAACTGGATCGCAAGCTCCAGGTGCTTCATGAAATCCGAATCGCTCAGCGTCTTGATCGTCAAGTTGTTTTTCTCTTCTTTCTTCTTGATCCAGTTCACTGCCTGCTGCTGCGGGTCGATGCACAATGGGAACCGACTCGCCTTCGTCGTCAGGATTCCGTTCTGCACCGAATGCTCGTCTGCGGGAAGTCCCTCGGAGACCCATTTCTGCATGGTCGAATCATTTGTGAGCGAGCTCTCGAGTCGGAAAGGATCGGTTACGGGGAGTTGCCTCGAGGCAATGTCGCTGTAAAAGTCTTGGTAAATCAGCTGCGTGCGGTAGTCAAAGCTGAATGCACCAGCATAACTCAGGAAGCTTGCAGTCAATAAACAGTCGCCAATGAGCCGCTCACCTTGCAGGTTCAGATTGTCGACATCTTTTGTCCAACGACCTTTCTCGGACGCGAGTCCCGCGAGTAGCTTGCTTGCTGCAGCAAGTCGCTTCTGCATCTGGTCGGCCTGGGTCTTCAGACCCTGCAGCTCCGAGTTTGCCTCCTGGAATTGCTTTGAAAGCGTATCCAGTTCTGTCTTGAGGCGATGTAGAGTCTCTGTCAAATCCGCGAGCTCCTGCTCCTTCACAGCCTGCTCTTTCTCCATTGCCTTGACTTTCTGCTTGAGCGGCTCGACGTTTTTCGCAACATCGTAGTACTTCACGATCGCAACCAGCCAGATGAGCAATCCCGCGCCTGCTTTCGAGATCGACTTCATGTTTTCCACGTTCAGGTCTGGGTTCTTGAAGAACGTCTTGATCTTCGTGATCATCTTGGATGAGATCTTGTCCTTCTCATACTCCTTGAGCAAACCCAGCAAGTTTGGATTACTTAGCATCACCTTTGCACCTTTCCAGTCGAGGTCGAGTTCTTGGCCCGTAGGTTTTAGGATGAGCACACACATGCAAACCGACATGACTAGCGGCGGTGGTGATGCGAAGGACTTGATCTCTGTCAGATCTGCTTTAGACAGGTCTTGCAGCGCAGACGCAGCGGCTTCGACAGCTGGAAGTGCTTCTAAGAGCGCGATGTCGGCCTCTTCTTTCTCCTTTGCGATGAGCACCGAAGCCTTCTCACACGAGATTTGCGTTGCCGCCGCCACTTCTTGCTGCTTTGTCGCAACGCTTGATTTCTCTTCGATCGTCTTGATAAGCGCCTCGCACGCGAGCGTCTTCTCATCAACAATGATCTTCTTCTCGCTCAGCTCGGCTTGCATTCGGTCGACCGCCTGAGATGCCTCGTTGAGCTTTGTGAGCCCGCCTTTCAGTCGCGAGATGCCAGCGCTCA
Organism: Globisporangium emineosum; assembly: GCA_023334195.1. Lineage (NCBI taxonomy): Eukaryota > Oomycota > Peronosporomycetes > Pythiales > Pythiaceae > Globisporangium > Globisporangium emineosum. The sequence continues at coordinate 4,657 of JAASGK010000260.1, forward strand.
CTTTCTGGTTGTTCTCCTTCAGTTGTAGTCGGTAGTTGGAAATCAGATCCAAGTAGTTCTTTGGTGTCACGTAGTAGTACCGACGGAGCTCTTCTGCAAACTGGTGCGCGACCGTGACGACGCGCAAGTGCGCATGCACCAAGTGGTTGGTCACCTGAGCTCGGAAATCTTCACGAATCGTTTCCTCTGCAAGGAAATACTGCGCGACATTGCGAAGCGCGTCCTCGGGCCACGGAAAGAACCAATCAATGACCGTCGCCGACACAAGCCCTGGAAAATTGCGACACCGGGTTCGCAACGTGCTCCCCGAGGGTGACATCGCCAAGATCACGTGCAGGTTCTGGCGGCAGCGGTTGATGTAGAACTTCCAACAGTTCTCGCTGGTCTCTACAAGCCCCGCCGCCTTGACTTCGTCGCGCACCATGGACGAGAGTCCGTCTTTTTCGTCCTGCTCAAAGAGCGCAGGCACCATACCAGTCGTGAGCATGTTGTTGATGAACTCGAGGAAACCTTCTTCGACCGCATGCGCGTCAGTGAACAGGAACACAACCTTGTTCTTCCCCAATTTGCGGTAAAGGTCCTTCAAGTTTTCTCGAAATTCGTTCTCGCCGTAGCCGCGCGTGAGGAAGATCTCGAAGAGATCGAAGCCTGCAGTGAATGCTGCAAGACGCGATAGGCTCTGTTTACCACTACCGCCGACTCCGATCAAGAGTGCGTGACCCAGTGGATTGCGGATGATGCGCAGGATACGTGACAGATGCTCGAGCGCCATCTCAAAGAGCACGAGCGCCATGGGTTTGTTGTCGAGATTGTACGTCTCAAGGGCTTCGTCAAAAATGCTCCGAATGCGTTTGTACGAGTCCATGTCCTGGTACAACCGCGGGTCTTCCGTGGATTGCCCCGTGATGCGACCAACGCAGTCTGCGTAGTCACCAAAGATGATCGGATCTGCCATCGCATACTCTGCTTCAGAGGCGAAAGTCTCCTTGATGATAGTGCCAATTGCACCATCGCACACAACATTGTCCGTTTCAGAGGTGAGTCGATCACAAAAGATCCGCTTGATTTCGTTTCTCCATAGACGCACCATGCCTTGGGCCTTGTCGAATTTGTCGGGCGTCGCCATGCAGATACCTTCACAGACACGGCCCAAGTCACGCAGGTTGAAAATGTAATGGAACTTGGACGGCGTCGGTGGGAGCTTCTCGACCACGAACTCAAAAAATCGCAGCAACGCTTCCGTCATCTTTGTGCCCTTATCCTTCACGTCTTCATTGAAATCTCGCAAGTACGTAGTGACAATAGAGCCGTAGATCTGCTTGAGCACCTCTTTTGTCGGCGGCGTGAGGTTGTACACATTGAACTGCGCGACAAAACGAGGGTCAACTTGGTTTCGACCTCCACCAGGTGGTCCCATCGCGCCAATGAACAAAAGATCCTTCAAGATCCTCAAGTCGAGCTCTTTGCCACGATCGTAGATACTTCCTCGACTCATTACAAAATGCAGCAGCGCAATTGGCTGCTGCGTGCCGTAGAGGTCGACCTTCGGCATGTTTAAGTCGTCGATAAAAATGATGAGCTTCTTGCCGGCAGGAGGACCGTAGATCTTACCCGAGCGCTTGTCCACGTTCGCCTGGAGGTTCGTCTGCACATCCAAACTGCTCGTGCGGCTCGAAAAGTTTAGGTTGAGTGTCGAGCACGTTTGCTGATCCAGGTCTTTGAGATAGCTCTGGATCGTCACAGTCTTTGCGGTGCCGCTCTCACCGACAAAGAGGATCGGCTTTTCGGTTTTCATGCAGCTTGACAGGATAAAGCTATACAGCACCGAGTCGGTCGTGGGGACAAACACGTGCGAGAAGTTGAACGGCGCGGGCTCGACGTAGGGTACCACCCGGGACTCCCACGCTTGCCACTTGTGGGTCTCGACATTGTAAAAGTTCTGGTACAGACTCGTCGTTGGCAGCGAACACTCGGCGATCTTCTTGATAAACTCGTCGAACCGAGGACGGCTACTTCCCAGTAAAGCAGCGCCTAGAGACCAGATCATGCTGAACACAAAGATTCCTTCGATGTCACTGCGGTCGCTTGTCGGGTCGAGTCCTTCAGTCGGAAGAAAAGAGTCAAGCGCGTTCGCGAGCTGCTTGCACATCTCCATCTTGCTGATTGGGATCACTTGCTGGCACTTGGCGACGATTTCGTCCTTGCTGAGCACGCCTTCAAGGATGAAATCGATGCTTTTCGGCACGTACTTGTCGAAAAGGTCAAGCAGAAGCGCGCGCTCGAGCGGCGGCGACGCGACCGCAGCTCCCTCTGCTCCTGCTCCACCAGTGTTTGCAGCACTCAGTGGATATTTCTTCTTCAGCCAGCGTTCGTAGTACGGTCGGTAGCCTAGGTTCTTTGGATCGACCCAGACCATACCGCAGCGACTGATGGTTGCAGGAGACGCGTACTGCAAGTCGAAAGTCTCACAGATCATCGAGCAGTGGCTCTGCAGGCGAATGCGCTCGCCGTTCGGTAGCGTCAGCAGCTTGTTGTCGTCCATGACACTGTTCATATTCTCGACCCAGACTGCGTCCACATCGCCATCGTAGATGAGCCATCGCTTCTCGTTCTCTCTTCCTTGAGGAAGAGGTTGGTTCAGTTCGCGAAACAATTTCGAGAGCACACCGTCCGTCCAGTCGCGCGTGACGGGATCCATCGTGCCGTAGAGCTCCGCGATCGGCTGTGCCTTTGGGTTCAGAACAAAGATCTTGACGATTTCATCGAGCGCTGCTTTCGACGCAGCCGCGAGCGTGTTGAGTACCAGTGTCTTACCACCTCCCGTAGGGCCGACGATCATCGTCGTGTGACGCACCAGCATGGTCTCATACATTTGGATGATCTTATCGACCTGCTCGCTGTACACTTTCGTGTCCATAGTGATATACTCGCCCGCCTCCAGCTCTTTCTCGATCGCGTCATTCAGCGCCGCGTACCCGACGCGAGGGCAATCCAAACCTGGGAACAGGTCGTTAATGAGTCCGTGGAAGAGCGGCACATCTTCAAACACGAATTTGGGCATGTTGCTATCTCGAAGCGCGCGCATGAGCACAAGGTCCTCACTCATGGAACTGTATTCTCGCTTGAGCGAACCCGCCATGACAAGCACACTCTTGAGCGCTCGAAGACCGAAATCGTAGTGGTACTGCTTTGACAACTGTTCGCGCGAGAGTTTGTATAGCACGGTCATCTTCTTGGCAAGCGCGACAGCATTCTCGAAACCTTCTGAAAACAACATAATCTGGCAAATCTGAAGCAAATCCGGCACAATCATCGTCACGGGACGGAAAAGCGCCTTGAGGTTGTCCGGGAGCTCCGTTCGTCCAGCATAGCCCGGATTCATTGTGATGAAGAACCCACAGGTCGCAAATCCAGCAGTCCGGTGGATCGCGATCTCGGTGCCAAAGCCAATGTCGCACGTCGGCTTGTCGTAGTTGAGCGCATTCTGGATCGCACGAAGCTGCGCGGAGACCACTGACAATACTTCGATGTTGATGCGATTGAATTCGTCAAAGCAACCCCAGGCACCGACCTGCACCAAGCCAGAGAAGATGCTGCCCATCGCCTTGTAGTCGAGACCTTCACCACAGTTGATCACGTAGCAAGGGAGAGCGAGTGACTTCGCCAAATCTTTCACGGTCTCAGTCTTCCCTGTACCTGCTGGTCCAGCGGGAGAACCACCGAGTTTGAACGTGAGCGCCTGGGTGAGCGTCATGTAACATCGATCGGTCAATGGCGTAATCACCAACCGTCCATTCAGCCCCATGTACTCGTAGCCATAGCGAAAGTTTCCCGTGCACTGACTGATCACGACGTCGTCGACGTCTTTCTTCCAGTAGAAGCGCAGCTGAGACTCCCACGCAAACTCTTTCTCATGGAGAATGCTGTCGCGAACGAACGAGTCGACAATGTCGCGCGCGTGGACGTCGATGATCAGCAAAGTGTTCACTTTCTTGCGCGTCAGTTTGTCCAGCGGCTCACGCACGCGCCGCACAAGTTCGTTCAGCTGGGTCGTCAGCTTTACTTCGAGCTCTTTCATCGCGTACTTGTTTCCCGCTTTCACGCGTCGAAAGACGTCTTCGACTTCCCAGGTCCACCAGATCTGACTGCCTACAAGTCCGACCATGCCCATGACTTCTTCGAGCCACTTCGTGCGGTCCATGCGTGCGTACTGAAACACTCCTTCTTTCGCGATGCGCTGGAGCGTGGCACGCATTTCGTCTTCCACGCCAGTCATCCACGTCTCAACGGGCCCTTCGACATTCGAGAACGTGCGGAATGTGAACCCTTCGCCCTCGGAACTCTCCATGGCGCTTACATTCTTATTGTTGCGCACAAAAGTAAGCAGCTTGACATTGTCAAAGAGCTTGAGCATGTGTACTTGGATCGACGTTGGATCAGAAGAACCAAGCACACTGAGCAGCTCGTCATCTGATATGAAGAAGAACCGAGGAAACGAATTGCGTTTTGTATCAAGGTAGTCACTCAGCGATTTCTGACACTTGTCCAGACGCTCCGACAGGCTCTGGAGTGTTTCTACGCGGTTCTCTGCAGCGCACGCGTCGACTGCGTTAGCGTTCTTGTACGTCGCAGCCATGATCGTTTTCCACGCCTTGTCGATCGCGTCAAACTTCTTCGCCTCTTCGGGGAGCTGCTGGCGGATATCCTCTGCGCCGACAAAGATGCTCTCAAGGTACATCCACTTGCGCTGCACGACAAACCAGATGTCCAAGCACTCGTTCACCACGCTGAGCTTCTTCTCCCACTTGCGCACGCGCTCTGCGAAACTTGAGATGAACCGTGATCCCGACATCGTTTGCAGATTCAGCATGTGGTCTTCGAGTGTGATTTTGAGCTCATCCGCGGCTCGGAGCACCCAGCCGCGGTCTGTACCATTCTTCTTGTACTTGACAAGCTCGAGGACGGCTTTCGCCCACGAGTCTTCGATTTTCAGGATTTCTTGCTCGATTTTCTGCTCTTGCATCGCGGCATTCACGATCTCGCCGATCTCCGCAGAGAAGCGGTGCAGTTTCATCGCAAACAAGTTGCCCAGCGTAAACGTCTTCAAATTCATTTCAAAGCGAACTTTCGTCACTGACATCAACTCTTCCCAGTGGCGCGGCTTCATCGCGTCGTTCTTCAAACTCTGGATCAACGGAATGCTGTCCTTGAACGCGACGATCTGCTTCTCGACTTCGATGAAAGTCGACATGGCTTTCAGTTCTTTTGGGAACTTGCGGCACTTTTTCTCGAGCTCGTCGATCCCTTTGTTCATCGCTGGTACATCGAGTTCGACCCAGAGCATGCCAGCCAAGTTGCTGATAAATTCTTTCTCCTCCGTATACAACGAATAGATCTGGTTCTGTTTCTCTAACGCTTCTTGAAGCTCTTGGAGCTCTGGATACGACGTGATCGAGAGCGCGAACAAGTTTTCTGCGTTCGCGAGCTGCTGGCGTTTTGTTTTAAACATCGCCAGTCGTTTCTGGAAACCAGAGAGAAGGTCAAGCCCAGCGTCGAGGTCGGACGCGCTGGTCGCCGGACCGCCCTCATAGTACTCTTTCTTCATCTGTTTGCATTCGTCCGCAAATGAGACTGCATCTTGTTTCGTCACGCCTCGGAACTGGTCTTTCACTTTCACGAGTCGCAGGTCTTTCGTCTTGGATGAAATAAACAGCTCTCGCCACCGCTTCTCGAGCGAAAATGCTCTCTCCGCCTCGACTTGCTCAACGGGAATTCCGTACGTTTGCAACGTCCGGTAGCGCTCCATGATATCGACGTACTCCAACTCAACCTCCATGCTCATATCGCCAATGCTTGCGACGACATTGAGCACTTTCTTGAGCGATTCCAAGTCTTCTGGGGTAGCCTCGAGCTCGTTCTCCAGTTGGTCCATGGACACACTGATCGTCAGCAGCTTCTTGTTCGAGAGATCGTACAGGATCTTCCCGTAGTCGTCCTTCCACATCTCGGCTTGCTTGGCGATCGCGATCGCGACGGGGAGACAGTTGATCTGCAAGAAATCTGTGTCTTTCTCGGTCGGTTGGTTGCGAACTGACTCGGCAAGGCGAGTGTACTGCGCCATACGCGTGTCAAAGTACACGCACGGCGGCTTCTTGTCTGCGAGTTTTTCCAGTGCGCTTCGCCGCTTGGTGTTCCACAAGTTGTACACTGTGTCATAGCGCCGCCAACTGTCCAAGTACCTGTTCACAATGTTAAACACTTTATGGATCTCTTGATTCAGCGACAGCGTCATCTTGATCACATACGGGTTCTGCGAGATGTCCGAGTAGAACGTGAATGTGATGGGCTCTTCGTCTTCGCTCACGATCAATGGCTCGGTTTCGCGACACGTGCCGTGCATCCATCGAATGAACGCTTTTGCGCTCTCAACAATGTGCTTCACCGACTTACTGAGGTACTTGTACATGTCTGAGAGCGAGGGCGTGACGACGATGTCCTTGCCATTCATGGTCGCCTTCACTTTACAGAGCGGTGGGCGCTTCAGTTTGCTCACTTCTTCCGATCGATTCCGGTTGCCACCGCCAAGTCCGCTTCCTGTGGACATGCCCATGACGTTGCTCGCACTGCTGAGATCTTTCGTGTGCACATTCAAAAGTGCCTGGAACGTCGTCATGGACGAGATGATCATTTTCGTGATCGCATTGAAGATGCGGCGCTCCCAGTACATATAGTACGTCGCCATCTTTGGACTTGTGCCGGTGTTCACGCCCGCGACGATTTCTTCCACTTTGATCAGCAGCGGACCGATCGAACGGTAGCTCTGCACCAGCTCTTCGATTCGCTGCATGCGGTTCCGTTCGACGAGCTCGTAGAACTCGCCGACTTCTGTCACTACGCCTTCTTCAAAGTCGTCGATCTTAATCAGCAGCGTGTTCTCAATGCCCAGGACGATTTCTTCCACCATCTTGCTGCTTTTGTGGATCTGGCTCACTAAATTTGCGAATTGATTCAGGGACTTGTTGCAGTTCTCAATGAAGCTCATGACGCGCTGTGAGTTCCAGTTCAGCGGCGAGAATCCAACTCGAAGCACGTCTTCGAGATCTTTCAGTTGCGTCTTCAACAGATGTGTCTCCACGGGTGTGAGCTCAGCGAGCAGCGTGTCGTACTGTCGAAGCATCAGAGTGAGCTCCTGCACGTACTGATGGTACTTGTCTTCTTGCAGCGTCACGTTCAGTGCCTCTTCTGGGATCTCAAACCCGAGTCGATCGAGGAACTTGGCCTCTTTAATGATCAGCGTCAGCTCAGGCGCAAAGTTGGAGTAATACGGAGGCGGCGGGAGCTTGTAGGTCATGACGCCAGTGTCAGATTTCCCCGCCTCGATGAGCTTTGGTCCAAGGATTGACTGCTTGAGACACTCATTCGTCAACGCTGGGACTTTGTCTCGCCAATCCTTGTGCAACTGCTTGATGTACGCATCGACGGCTCTTGCAAACACCAGGTACTTCTCCTTGACTTCCTCGCCAAGAGGGCTCTTCAAGAGATCGTTCATCGCACGAAAACGCAAAATCGGCTTCTTTGCTCGCAAGTACAACGCTCGAGCCCAACTGATCGCACCAGCGACCGGCGGGTGGTTGCGAAACACTGGAGGTCTGTGCTTGTGCTTCTGGAACTGTTCGTCAAGCTTCTCGAGCTCTTTTGTGTACTGCATCAAGATATCCTTGTATTTCTCCATCATTTGCTTGTTGATAGACTCACGGGACTGGATATTCTGAAAATTCTGCAGCAGGTCGAACGCGCCTTCGGCAGAGCGAAGCTTCTGGAACGAAGTATCGATGAATTTGCGCGTCATGTTCTCGATTTCACACACTTTGTCGCGAAACTGCACCATCACACTCTCCCAGCTTGTCTTATACCCACGGTCAAAGATCTTGAACGGGACGCTCTCGAAAGGAGCGATAAGACTGTCGACGCGCGCAATCACTTCGTCAATCCCCTGTGAATCACCCGTGACAGACTTGAGTTCAGGTCCAAGAAACTTGTTAAACTGGTCCAGCACAGTCGCGACTTCCTGTAGGTTCTCACAAATCTTCGCCATGTAGTTAGTCTGTTCGAAAAGCCGCTTCCTGTCAAACTCCCACCGATGATCCGTGCCGCTCGCTTCAATGCGCTCCCGCACTTTCATGTACGTCGAGTGCCACAACTCGAGCACCATCTTTGCCTCTTCGATCGCGTGAAGCGCGTTCTCGGGGCTCTTGCGCAAGATCGTGTGGATATTGATTTCGATCGCGACTTTGTCGGCGATCTCGGACGCGATCCGTTCCATGAGCGGCACCATGCGCTCGTCGGTGTTGTAGTGGCGAGAAATGATCCACACCATGCGGATCGCATTCATCATCGATGGAAGCGTGTCAGCGATGGTAGTGAACGATCCACTGGCAATATTCTTGAAGTGGCGCTCCAGCGTTGTGAGGAACTTAACGTTGTCCTTTGCCTCAATGTAGAGCTTGCTCAACTCCGAGAAGTGATACTTAAAGGTCAGCAGCATGCTCGCCTCGACAAGCTCCAAAAGTTTGATCATCTTTTGCACGCTCGCCATGTTGATCTGCTCGTAGATCGTGCTCAACGTCGCGTTGCGTTCGCGCCAAAACTCGATTTCAGCAAGTGGCCCTTTGCGCTTGGGTGTCTTCCGCGTCTCTTGATCGACGACATTCGCCACGCTCTTGGACCATTCCTCAAGCGCTTGTTCGAGGGTGTTAATCAGTTCGTAGTCATCCAAGTGCGACTCTGGCTTGGTGATCACAACGTCTGGGATGTTGAGGTGGATGTCGCCCTGGATCTGCTGGATTGCGTTCGTGATTTGGGACGAGAACTTCACCAAGTTGCTTTTGAATTCGTTCCGCACAGCGTCGATCACTTTTAGAGCTTGATGGAGCGCCACCCCACCATTGGCAGCGCTTGGGTCGTCCATATCGGCCCCATTGCTATTGCTGTTGTTGTTATCATGCGACAGCTGAGGGTCCAACAATGGCATGAACACGTGGCAAATAATGCCTTCCAAATTCGACAACAGATCTCCCGTTGAGCAGCCAATTTCGACGTTCGCATGGTGGATTCTCTCGTGCGTGTCGCTCGCGCTCACTTGAATCGTGATTGGTCCCGCAGCGACTTTGATGAGAAAGACGCTTGTCGCGTCCACCGAGTCGGACGGCAAAATGTTCATATACACGTTGCAGACCTGCTTCACTTCGACTCGCGTGCGTTTTGTGATCTTTTTCACCTTCTCGACTGTTTGCTGCGGCGCGACAGACTCGAGAAAGAGCTGTTCGTCGGTCAGTTCTGCACTTGCTGCTGGAGCACCAGGTCCATCTACTACTTCCGTTGCAGGTGCGCCTGGATCTGAGATATTTCGCAATTTTACACACCACACAGTGAGCACGTCATCTGAATGTATTTTATAGGGTCTACGATAGAAAGAATACCTGGCGCCTTCTCCTCACGCACGACCTCGACTTCTTCTTCCACGTCCTCTGTTTGTTTGCAAGCAAATTGCACAAGACCGTCAAAGCTGTAACGCAGTACTCCAGTATAGACCTCATGAATTGAACACACACCTTCAACCTCATACTCTTCGTGTGAGAGATAGAAGAACAAGATGCTCCCTGCTTCCGTATCAGGCTGAAAGAAGCTTTTAAGGATGTCGCCCGGAGCAGGACCAACATTTAGCGTCTGCTAGAAACATGCCCACAATAGTGTTGTCAGCAAAGCCTGCCATCACGAAAAGTGAGCTCATCAACAACATACACGCGCGCACACACTTCAGCTTGGTTCCCAGCACCGTGGAAGCTTGCGCGACGAGGCTTTGACGTCAAAATCGCGTCAAACACCTCGCGGTCGACGTCCAGCGCGCGAGTCACGAGGCGCCGCAGCCACTTGAGGCTCGGCTCGTCCATGCTTCTGCTGATACCGAAGGCGCTCTCTCACTCTTCGTATCTCCTCTACGGCTCTCTCACGCAGATGCCGCCCCGCGTTCTGTTGAAGGTAGCTTCAAGTGGTGGCACCCAAGCGGCTGACGTTGGTCGGTCTCGAACAGGCGCGACGCTTCGGTGCTTGGCTGCGCCAATCCCATGGGTACACTGTACCACATCAATCAACAACAGCGGGTTGTGTTGTGGATACAAGCTGGTCAGCTCATGTGGCAGCGCTCTGAGCTTGTGCAATGAGCACTCACTATAACATCTAAATCGCGCTAACTCACCTCCATACGAAGCGCCGCTTGCACCCGCAGGACTCTTCTGCATTGCTGTACACCGCACGCATGTTGAGCAGTATTGATCAGCTGCTTTGCCTGGCGCGCCTTTCAGCAAAATGCAAAGTTGTTGATGAATTTCCGCAATGAATTGATAAAATGAATTGCCTTCTTCAATGAACACCGCTTTTAGGACAAATGCTTTTAGAGCAAATGAATTGCGTTCTCTCGATTCATTTGCGGAATTCAACAAACACCGCTTTTTGCAGAAAAATCCGAAACCAATTCCAAAAGCAAGCGCACTTCGTTCCCACCACAGAAACAACCAGCAGAAGCTGCGAGCGGCGCCGTCACCACCTCCTTGGAGTCGTCGGCCACGCGCGCTTTCTCTCTTTCCATCGGTCTACAGCTGCTGCTCTCTAGCTGCTGCTGCTGCATGAAGCACTGATCTGCAAGAGTCCCCAGCCCCCAGTCACGCTCCCATTTTGTCCCCAGCATCAGTTGAGAAAAGATCGATCAGATCCAAACCACAACAAACACAATGATGAAGCCCGGTCGTGAGAAGCTCAAGATCGACACAGAGGTGCCGTCAAACGTGTACGCGCTGGACTTGCACAAGCTCAGCCAGATCGCGCGGATACCAGAGGGCGATCTCGTCAGGGGCATGCAGTCCGAAGATGCTGTCGACATGCAGGGCGTCGTCGTGAACCGCGGACAGGAAGTGCCATTTGAAGCGGTCGGCAAGTCTCCGGAGGACGACACTGGACGATCGGCGGTGCGCGAAGTGCTTATCACGGCTGCGTCCAGCACGATGTGCCTTGAAGGCTCGGATACGCCAAAGTGCCTGATTCAACTGGGAGAGTACACGCTGATTGAGCACATCTTGGCGCAACTCTTCGTCGCTGGCATGGAGCGTGTGGTGATCATCATCTCGTACTACGGTCATGAGATCATGGAGCACGTCAAGGATTCGTTCTTGTACCACAAGATGAAGATCGAGTTTCTGAATCTCGGCGAAGAGACGCCGTATGGACATGCGCGCACGCTGCTCTCGGCGCGTGAGATGTTCACAAAACCTTTCCTGATCCACACGGCGGACCACGTCTTTGACAAGTCGATTTTGATGCGTCTTGCGTCGTTCGATCTCGAAGACTGCGTTGCGTGCGTGCTCGTCGACTCGGACACGAAGAAGCTCAAGGGTCTGCCTGATACCGCCGGCAAAGTGCAGTTCGGGCAGTCGAGCAACATCCGACGCATTGGTCGCGGACTCAAGCAATTCGACGCGGTTGATGCGGGTCTTTTCCTGACGACGGGGCGAATCTTTGCGGCGCTGGAGATGCTGGCGTATGAAAAACCAAAGTTCTCGCTCGCGGAAGCCTTGAACGTGTTGCGTCCGTCGTACGGATTGAAGTACGTCGACACTGCAGGTGATGTGTGGCTCAGCATTGAAACACAGGAGCAGTACAACCGAATCGTTGAGAACGACCTCATGTCGTATCTTTCGCCATGGCCAGTGTTCGTTGCGAAGGACATCGGAGGGTCCTCGGATTCGAGTGCTGTTCCGCACTCGGGCAAGAACGTGTTCCTCGCTGTTTCCGCTGCTGACGATGATTCGACCCTTCGAGCTGTGGACTCGCACCGTCGTGGCAGCGTGTTTGAAGGCTTCGTTGTCGGTGTGAACCAGCTCCAAGAGCAGGAAGAGCAGATGGACGAAAACACGCCATTGCTGAATCCAAACTCTCCGCACTCACGCCACCCATCGAGCCCTTCAATGAAGATCAAGCGCAGAAAAAGCTCGTTCTTGGAGCAAGCTGAAGACTCGTTCGTGCTCTCCATTCCTTTCGACCCGTTGGGAATCGAAGAGGGAGAAGATGATGACGTCTTGACGCCAATGACCGCGGCGAAGAAAGCGTATTTGATCGAACTGCCGCAGACGACCCGCGTGCGTGGCGAATCGCAGCAGTTCGTGCTCGCGGTACCTGGAAGTGAGAGCGACTTCAAGCGTCCAAGTTTGCTGCGCAGGTTATCGTCGTTACCCACGGATGTGAGAGGTGTTGCTGTGGAAACACTGGAGCTGAAGAACGGCGCGTTAGAGCTGCAAATCCGTGTCAAGCGCCAAGTTCCTGTCGTGGGTTACATTCTGCTGTTCGCGTCGCTTCTGACTATCTCGTCTCTCGGCCCAGCACTCGACTTGCAGACAGGTGTGGACCCGTTCATGAAGCTGTTTTGGCGCTCGATTGCGTCGGTTTTGGTGTTTTTGCCGTTTGCCGCGTGGTCGATCTTCGACGACGGTTTTCCTCGCCTGACGACCCGGAATATGTTCCTGTTCCTCTCGTGCTCGCTATCGTACTCGCTGTTTATGATGACGTTCTTGTGGGCACTCAATCACACCTCGATCGGACACGCGTACATTTTCAACAACTGCCACTCGCTAATCATGGTGATCGGGCGTCTCCTACTCGGGCAATACGTGTCGCAGTTTGAAGGGCTTGGCACTGGAATTGGCATCATTGGTGGGACAATCACAACGCTGGACCACTCTCCGGTGACTGGGTCCTCCTCGACTTTTGCAGACGTCACGTTAGCGGGAGATCTCGTCGCGCTGCTTGGCGCCATCGGTGGGGTGTTTTACTTGATCACGGCGAAGAAGTTGCGCACGGAAATGAATGTGTCGGTGCTGCTGACGGGCGTGTTCTTGGTGTCTGGGCTGCTGCACTTTCCGGTTTTTTCGATCCTCGAGGTTCCATTTGAGTTCTCGACGAATGACACGATCGGGCTCTTTGGCTGGGTCAGCTCCACGCGCATCCTCACGGAAATGTACATTGTCGTGGTCTGCACGCTCATCGGTACGCTCGGGTACTTGAGCGTGATGAAGTACTTCGACCCGATCGTTGTCTCTGTGGTGATGCTGATGGAACCGATCCTGGCGAGTATGCTTGGTGTCGTTGCTGGTGTCGACGTTGTGCCGGGGTACTTCACCATTGGCGGCTCATTGCTGATCATCCTCGGAACGTCGCTGGTGATTGTCTCGAACTCGTCGCGCACAGAGTCTATCGACGCGACAGAGGCGATGTCGATGACGTCTGCGTCGCTGCCAAAGTCGCTCACATCCACGAACGCCAGCATCCGGAAACCAAACGTCAACTACGTGTAATTGAGTAGTAAACTGCTCCATCAGCACCACGAAACTTGCACACATTCACAATACAACTCACACAAATGAATCGAATTGCATTCCACTCTCGTTTTCATCACCAGTCACGTGCGAAAAAATCTCCTCCACAACTGTACCCATATCAGTTTGAACGTATCGTGTCGTACAGTGAATTCTTTTTAAGTTGTTTGGTTTTCTAATCTATTGATTTACCCCAAATCGACATTAAAAAATGTATATCGGGGTATTTACCTATTTTAATGAATTAAAAAGTTCTACGAACGTTTAATTTCATATATTGATAATTGGATTTGATGTATTTTGTCAGTTCTCCTTAAAGTTGCTATCATTTTGTCTCCTTTCATTTGTATTTTCCCAAAGTTTCTATCTGTGACTGCACTTTTTATGTTTTATATCGACTCGCGCGTGTTGTTGTTTTGGACATTAATATGTCGTTGTCGCAATAATATGCCCATTCAACTTTCGATAGTGACGAAAGTGAATAGTATTGAGATTTGTACACTTTGCGGACTTTTCCATTTCGGCGGAGATTTAAATAGGCAACACCAATAGTGAAAATACTGGGGTCGTTTGACCACTTGAAAAGGCGAAAATACCTTTTGGCTGCCTTCGTTCATTATTGAGAGATTTGAATCGAGAGATTTGAACAAGGACACTCGAATAATGGAGATCGTGGCTTTGAACGAGGAGCTCCGGCGCGAGTTCTCGCCCGTGCTCAAGCTGCTCCGCCCCCAGGCGCCGCCGCCAACACAACCACCCGTAGCGAAGAAGCAGCAGCAGCCGTCTTCGCGGCCAAAGGCTCCCGTCAAGGCTTCTCCCAGTGAGCCCATTGCTGCTGCTGCTCCTGTCGGACAACCCTGTTCTCCCACGGCCCCGTCGACTTCACCACCGCCCTCCCTTCCTCCTACTCCTGCTCTCCCTGCTGCAGCTGAAATTCCAGAGAAGACCCCACAGCAGCTCGTGCGTATCGACCGCTTCAAGCAGCACTGCCTCACGGTCGTGCATCGGCTCAACACGTACCAGTACGGCACGAAGCAGGCTTTCTGCCAGGAGATCGCGCAGCTCCTGCTGGTTGCGCGCACACCAGAGCAACAGCAAGAGCTCCAGGTAATAAACACAGACGAGCACATGTTGTGGCAATGCTTTTTATGAACTAATGGTTTGTGTACGTGTGATGTGATACTACTACAGCGCTTGAGTGAGCGCGTCGCAAGCGTGGAAACCGCAGAAGCCAACCCAGCACAACACATATACGGCTCTCTGGAGTTCGACAAACAAGCGAGCATCCCAGGGCTCCAAGAGGTCGATAGTGAAGCCAGTGCAAACAAGAAATGGCTCTGCAACGTGAACATCAAGGAGCAATCGGTCCCGATCGGAACGTACTTGACGCGCGAGAATGCGCTCAAGGCCTACGAGCTCTTCCGCTTCGACCTGAGTACAAACAGAGGTGGGGCCGCGAGTGTCTACAAACTGGCCGAGCAGCTCGCGATCGGTCAGCGTGAATCGGACGAGAAAGTGCTGCAGACAGCGATGGCCAAGTGCCACTCGCACGTGTCGTGGCAGCGCCTGCAAGACATGATCTCGCTCTCGACTGGGCCAGCATCGAGTGGAGCCTCGGCAACAGGAACAGCAGCGGCAATGCAGAATCATCAGCATCGGGACAAAGAACAGAGGGATCCGAACACTGTGAGTGCTAACCTATTCCCATCCGCTGCTCTCTAACAATGTTGGCTCACAGGATACCTCTCTTACTGAACTTGCTTGCAGAACGCTTTGAACACGCCGTCAAAGCCAACCCAACGCGGCGTACCAGGAAAAACGCCGAACTTCCTGCCACCAGCGGGGTCGTCCTCGCAACTGCCGCCTTTCTCGCCTCAGCGAACAAACAACTCGGGGGCCGCGTCATCCACTTCGTCGACAACGTCGTCGTCCACCTCGACCGCAAAGAGCAAGAACCCGAAGCGCAAGAAACCCGCGCACCGCCTCGCGCACTTGCGCCTGCGCCGCCTGATCCAGAAGCGCCTCTGCCCTCATCTCAAGGGCAAGGAGGTCTGCGTGATCCGGAGTGTGCACATGGACGAGAAAGTCGACTGGACGCCCACGGGCAAGCTCGAGGCGGGGAAAGTGTTCTCCTACAAGCACGACAAGCTCATGACTTTTGCCGACTACGTGGCCGGCGAGATGCCCTACCCGGTCTCGGCGTGTCCGCACATTTTCCTCGTGAAAACGAAAGAGAGCATCGACGACCACCTGATGGTCTGCGACACGTTCTCCGACGCCGAGCGCATCCAGCTGGGCCAGGAGTTCCGAGACTCGTGCCAGAACTACATGAACTCACCCGAGCCAAAGGCGAGTCGTCGACGCTGATGATGAGGTGGGCACAGCGCATTGTCCAGGCTTTGGATACATTTGCATTCGTGGTGGTATTTGATGATGCCTCTTTTGTTGACAAAAGACATTTGATATTTTTTTATATGAGGATGAAAATGGTTGTTGGTTGGGAACGTGCAGGGTGATTTCAAACTACTCCACGACCCGCACCGCCTTACGAGAACTTTTCGCCCGTGACTGGACAGACGTCGAGCTTGCCGTTCGTGCAGTTGTAGTGCACGACGTTGCCGTTCGGGTAGACCGCGAACACGATGTCGCCGATGCGCTTCTTGCACGAGAAGCAGAGCGTGTTCGGGTCGATCTCGACGCTCGCGTTCAGTTTGTCCACGCGGGTGCATTGCACCTGCAGGTTGTAAATATTCGACAAGCTCTTGGCGATGCGCATCTCCCGCACGTTGTGCGCGCTGTTGGGCAGTACCTGGCTGAAGTATTCCACAAGCTTGTTGAGCGGCGTGTTCGCGGGGATGATCTCGAGCACGGCCTTGCCGTCCATGGTCTTGCCGTGTCGACTAAGCAGCTGGAACGCGAAATCCGAGAACGCAGCTTTCTTCGACTCGTCGGGCGGGTTGAAACAGAGCTTCAGCAGCTGCACAAGCGCTTCGTTGCCTTCAGTTTTCTTCATTTTGCCGCTTCCATTCGCGCCAGAGGACGACGAGTGGTGTGCGCCGCTTGCGCCGTACTTTGCAGAGTAGCTCTCGGCTCCCTTCAGGTCGTTCAGTTCGTACACGAGGCACTGGATCGCGTCTTCGTGGAGTCCGCCGCGGCCGCAGAGAATCACAAGTTCGTTGTAGAGCACCGTTCCCTTGATCTTCGCCACCAAAGGCATTACGTCGTATCGCGATGAACCAGATTTCAGGAATTTCAACAATCGCTTGCGGGCATCACCCAGCGACCCAGGCTCCTTGCCTGGGTGTGACTTGGACGGAGTCTCGCCGGCGGTGACGAGCTTCAGCACTTCGTCGAGGTACTCGAGCGCCAGACGCGTGTGGTGTGGGTCAACCGACGTGTTCTCCGAGAGCTGTGCGTCGTCATCCCCTTCTGCGTCGCCACCGAGGAAGTGACTGTAGCTGTCGTTCACGCCCAACGACTCGGTCGAGTTCGTCGCAGCCGCAGCGAGCACGAAATTGTCGCGCTCGCTCTTCACGAGCGTCTCGAGGTACTTTTGCACGATCGACGGGTCGTCCGAGTGCTCGCGCAAGTGGGCGACAACGTCATTCGATGAGAGAGGCGGCTTGCGCTCCGTGAAGATGCGCAGCGCCTGCTTGGCGGTCGTCGCCTTCATGATCCAGATCGACTGCTCGTAGATAAACTTGTCTTGGTCCTCTGGCACCGCGACGAGCACATCGATTGCCGCTTCCACGGCGCTGCGAGGCACATTTGTTTGCTTGTATTCGCCCGAGTGCAGGCGCGAGTACACGTCCACCGCATCTTTGTGTTTACCCTGAATGATGCGCAGCTGACCGACTTCGTAATAGAGTTTGTTCTTCAACAGCAGCGCCTCGCAGGACTCGAGCTCGAGCGAACAGCTCTCTGCCTCTTTGTTCTCCTCAATGAGCGCGAGCAGCTCTTTCTGTTTCTTGAATGCCACGTACAGACGGAACAGCGCAGTGTCGATCGCTTCTGTGCGCCGCGCGTCTTTCAGACCACCAACTTGCGACGAGCTGCTCGACGACACGGAGCGCGAGCGAGAGATCGCGCGCGACCGCGACTGGCCTTTGTCCTTCACGTGTCTCTTGTACGACTCGAGGAACCGCAGCAGCGACTTGTTCGCCGCCGCGACGAGATCATTTGGGTCCGAACGCGCAACTTCCGACGCAAGCGATGACCGCTGCGTCGCAAGGATCTCCTTGATCACCGACTTGATATCTGGCGACATGCTCGAGCCACGTGGCAGCACTTCAGGCTTCAAAATCGCTGGCTCATACGCAAACGAGTCGCACTGGAACTCGGGGAAAAACGCAAGGTACTCGCACGGCTCGACTGCTGCTTTGTACATGTAGTCCGCGGCGGATCCAAACTCGAGACGGCGAAGAAGCGCGACGGTCGCTTGGCGCTGGAAGCGCTTGATCTTGCTGCGCTGCTTGTCGGATGGCAGACCCGCGATCGATTTACGAACAATGTCCTGCGCTTCGTCGATGCGCCCGCGGTCCAGGAGCTCTCCGATCTGCTGGTCGAGCGGCATCTGCTCCACCTTGACGACCGACGACTTGGATCCTTCGCGCACGCCTGCGATGATCACGTCTTCCGCGTCGCCTGTCGGTCGCGGATCCATGTCGAACTTCATACCGTTTCCGAAAATCGAAGATGCGCGCTGAAGTGGGAGAAGCTGCACGAAAGACTGGTCGAGCGCATTGTGGATCTCAATGCCGACGCGGGGGATGAGCCCCACGAGGTACGGCGCCGTGTACTCGACTGCAATGGGTGACTGCGACCACGTGATCGACGTCTTTGGCAATGGCTCGCCATTGAAGCCCACGAACACACCAACGCGGTCCAACACAGAGATGAGGATCTCTTCTTTCGGGAGCAGCTTCACAAGCGGATACACCTGCGGGTTCTGGATGCCGGGCGAGTTGATCGGCGCGCTTTCTCCGCTCTTGTCGTTCAGCAAGAAGTAGTCCTTGCGGAAGCCGACCACCACTTTGTTGCGGTACCACGCCATGGATTCGGGCACTTCCTGTACGGCGAACTCACGCAAAAACTTGTACGACTTGTCCGAGTTGTGGTACTGGTAGATCAAGATCATCTTGCGCTTGAGCAGCGCCACGCCCAATCGAAAGTGCGGCGGACCACGCTGGTTGATGCACACGACGCGCGCTTTGTGGGTGTTCACTTTCGAGAAGTCAAAGTCGAGCGGCTGCAGGTCTGTTGCGCCGTGGGCACTGAGCTCGCCGTTCGCGATCACGATCACCATGCGGATGTGCGGCACCGCGACGATCTGCTCGACCGCCTGGCCGTGCTCAAACACGTACGAGACCCCCGGCGTGGACGTGCCCTTGCGCGTGTCATACATCACGAGGCGGCCGTCGCTCGAGCCGATCACCACGCGCGACGAGTAGTGCGCGAGGCACTCGATCTTGCCCTCGAAGCCGCTCACGAGCGTCGTCGTGCGGAACGCCGCGCGCTGGCTCGCGTCACCCCCTCCTTCCGACGCCATCGCAGTTGTCGTGTGTGTGTGTGTGTGTGCTTCTCCTTCTTCTTCACCAGGTGCGACTGGTGCTGTCTTCGAGTACGGTACTTCCTCGCCCCCTAGGCAGCCCTGCGAGACGATGGACGGACGGACGTGCAGCGAGCGAAGAGCTCTTTTCAATATGAGCTTCTCACGTTTCTTCCTTCTGACTATGGGAGACGTTCAAATCCCCCTCATCCCCCTACAAGAACACCAACCGGTTCTTGTAGAGGAATGCGGGTCCCCAAGGAGGCAATATGAAAATCACCCGGATTTGTCGACGTTCTCTGCTCTTGTAGAGGAAGAATCGCAAATGATGCCCAACGAACATTGTGGTTGCACACGCACATAGCCAATTGGTCTCTCTCTCTGTGGTGGTGAAGGAGGATGAAGCTCGCGAAGGCGGCGGCGCAGAAGCTCAAGGGCGTGATCGTCGAGTACGACGTGCTCTGCAGCACGCTCATCGGGCGGTCCGCGACGGAGCAGGCCGAGCAGCAGCGGCGCAAGCTAGCGGCAGCGGCGGCCGCAGCGAAGAAGAAGCAGGAGGCAGAGAGCTCCTTTAGCTCAAGCTTCGCGAACGTGGGCAACATGTTTGTGAACGACGTGCGCTCGCTGCTGAAGGACCTGAACCAGGACTCGACTGGCAAGCCCTGGGTCGTGAAGGACCGGCTGCAGAGCGTGATCCAGGGCCTACCGTCTCAATGTGAGTCGTTGCTTACATGATGATAGCTAACCACAGATCTAGTGGAGGACTGACACATTTTCTATCGACTGCTTGATTGTTCAAATTGCAGATTTAGACAAAGTGACGGGCGATCCAGACAAAGAGCTCGCTGCAGCAGGCAAGTCCGACGACGAGATCCATTTGGAGAAGCAGCTGGCGTCTGCGTCGCAGGAGATGGCGCGCATGCGGGAGGAGAAGGAGGCTGCTCGCAAAGAACAGGAGCGAAGTCGGCTGGAACGAGTTCTCGGAGGTGCCTCAAGCGCTGGTGGTAGCAGCAGCAGTGGTGGCGACAACTCGGCGCGCGCCAAGTACTTGGACAAGATCAACCAGCTCAAGGCGAAAGCCAAGAGTCGTCCTGCTGACGCCGCTGTTATCAGTCCACTCGAAGTGGCGGCGGACAACTTGGACCTGACGTCCAAAGGTCTGTCGACGTGGCTCGTGAACGAAGGCGCGAACGAGCTGCTGGTACGAAATGACATCGTTCGAAAGTGTGTTAGTGCATATCTGAAAACAAGGCATATCTAACTGAATCATGCCGTTTTTGTTGCTGACACCAGAGCTATTCGAGCACGCGAGGGCTCTTCAAAGCCGTGATCCCGAACCAATCTCCTGACCAAAATGTAAGAAATCGTGTGTTGTGCAACATTCTGATAGCCAAACGGCAATGGTCACTCACTTACTCATCAAATGTCTGGTGTGTTGTCCTGTAGGAGGAATTTGAATACTTTCTCAAAGAGGTGGGTGGGGAGGGGCTGGTTTTGCGTACGCGGAGTGCTTTCGTGCTTAGGTGCAGGATCGCTAACGCCGTCGTTGTTGTTGTTATTGCAAACGCAGATGGACGGCCAGTTCGACGCGATCATGTCGCGCAACGACTATTTCAAATTCCCAGACCCGCAGCCAATCGTTTCGCTCTGTGGAGCGATGGGGCTGAAGCCTTTCGAGGTGCTGGTCGTCGCGCGCTCTCCCGCTGCCGTCCGAGCTGCAAAGTACGTCACCTTTGCCTAGAATCGTTAGTATCAGACACAAAATCCTTAACGAATGGTGTCTTCCTGTTTGAATCGATGATGGTGCGCAGAGCGGCGGGCACCCACACGTGCCACTTCCAGCTCTCGGAAAGTGACATGCCCAACCACAACGCACACTACCGCCTCATGACGCTGCGGGACTTCCAGTTCCTCATCGAAGACTTCAACGGCATCTCGTACCGCGGCAAGACCCCGGAGATCGTCTGGTAGACCAGTCGAAATCGCAGACGAGACCTCCTTTGGTCAAATAGAAAAGCAAGTTCAACAGAAGGATTCAAGCTGTCCATGCTTCATTTTTGCTTGAAGATTCCTGAATGCGTCATACACTAGAAAGCGTTCAAGAGCTAAAACCCTTTCCAGCCATTCGCTGTCGCGATCGCGAAGCGCGCGTGCCAGTCCTTGCAGCCATACTCGTCCACGCACGGATTACCGTAAACGCACGAGCAGGTCTCAAAGCCCCTGCCGTCGCTCTCGATGTCCTTTTGTCTCTTGATCTCTGGGTCCCACTTGGCGCGCGTCGCCTCCTGATCTCGTCGCAGCTGGTCGGCTTCTTGCTCCACCACGACATAGTACGTCGT
This sequence comes from Globisporangium emineosum, assembly GCA_023334195.1. Lineage (NCBI taxonomy): Eukaryota > Oomycota > Peronosporomycetes > Pythiales > Pythiaceae > Globisporangium > Globisporangium emineosum. The sequence goes on from JAASGK010000260.1 coordinate 25,965, forward strand.
GTCTTTCTCGAGAAACTGGTACACGCCTCTGGGCTCTTCGCGCACGAGACTGTCAAAGACGCCAGCGTTCTCGCGCGCAAAGCGCTCTGCACTTGGGTGGTACGAGAGGTGCACGAGACACTCGGGCATGACGAACGAGAGGCAGTACACTTCGTCGATGCTCGCCTGAGTCGTGGACCCGTCCACTATCGGGAACTCTTCGTCGTACTGCTCATAGACAAGCTTGACCATCCCGTTGCCGCGCTCTTTTCGAATGCGCTCGGCTTCAGCAATAGTAACAGCTTGAGCGGCTTGAGCGTCAGCTTCAGCTTGAGATTGCGCTTCCAATTCAGCGTTTGCGGTTGTATCCCCAGCATTTGGCTGCTCTGTTGGCGATTCACTCGGTGTTGTAGCAGCAGAACTCGGACCGTCTTCTGCTTGTTCCTGGGAAGACGATGACGGTGGGGAATTGAGTGGGGGCACTGTCTTCACAGTTGCAACACTGGCCTTCGCTGCTCTGTTCTTTGCATCAGCTCTGCTGGGCGAGGCCACCAGCACTTCCGCTCCTTTCGGAAGCGATGGAGCAGCTTTCTCGAGCTGCACATAAGTTCCAATACAGGACGCAAACAGGCAAGTTGGCCTATTCAAAGTAACGTTACAGTGTAGGTGACAAACAAATAAGGCAAGGACAAACCTTTTTGGTTGGAGTCGATGGTGACGAGGAAGGGGAGATCGAAGGCAGCTTGATTGCGTCTTTGCTGCCATTCGACGCACCTCCGACAGCTTTTTCCTGTAAGAGCGACCAATTTAGTTGGGAGAGAACACGCATGAGTCATGTTCAAAATGGCCAAACGAGAGACAGGAGGATACGGGCACCGAGTTTCAGTTAGACTTACAGCAGATCTGGACTTGGTCGGCGACGGCAGCGGCGGAGACTTTGCTCCAGGCGCCTTCACACAAAACAGGAGCGCTTATATTGAATCAACCAAACCATCCTGATCAAGCGTGCCAGACCTAAAGGTACCTTCTTCGATGCTTCAGGACTGGTCCGCGCAGATTTCACGACGGGGGCTTTCGCTGCGCTCATCACTTTCGCAAATCGTGCTGCTTGGTGATCAGCGATAGCATTTGAGACTCAGTGAAATGGGAGCTAGAAATGGCACAGGCTCGAAATTGTCAGCGACCAAAAATACACTTTACCCTCATCGATCAAACAGGTCGACGCCAAAGCCTTTGTGGACCTTGCTCTTCATTCACGTCACATCATGGCTTTACTTTTTCTTTCATTTTTCTTCTTATTCGGTTTTTCATTCCTCGCTCTTCACATTCCGTTGTATCCCATGTATCTGCGCGTCTCAGCAATTGCTTCAGTAGGTTAGTGCAGCTGCGCCAGCTCTTCGATGCGATTCGTCAAATCTTCCACCGTGATCGGATCTTTGTCTTCCAGATGACCGTCGTTGTTCAGAAGCTCCACCACCTTCGCCATCTGCGGCTTTGGCAAATCCAGAAAGCTCTCGATCAAATCGCCGTCGATAAAGTTCTTTGCCTCGGAGATCGACCGACGGTTTTCAAAAGTGCGCCACTCCTTGTGTGAAAAGCCACCGACGCCCTTGATCACTTTGTTGAGCGCGTTCTGCATTCGAACCAGGAACCCAAACTGGTCCTTGTTGATCGGGAGGATCACCCCAATCATGCCGCTCACTGTTCCGAAAAGCATCGACTGGTGGTTCAAAGGAGTCGTCAACGCGGTCGGCTGCTGTCCAACGTCGACCATGTCAGATGACGACGACGTTGAGTTCAGGTTCATTGAGTTGTTCTGCATCACGAGCGAGCCGTAGCGGAAGCGATTCACAAACTCCCCCAGATGGTATTCGCCGACAGTCTCCAGTCGTCCTCGCTCTTCATCCGATACTGCGCCGCTGTTGCGCTGCACGGTAAAAAGGTTGAAATCTGTCTCACTACCAATGTACGTGTCATCGTCGACAATGCCAAGCGCGGTCATCCAGTTCGAGTTCAGGTCTTTCGCGATCTCTTCAATGCTTCCATCCAGCTGCTTGTAGCTCAGCAACGAAATCGATTTCATCAAGTCACCCACAACGATGAAATCGCCTCGCGATTCCATAAACAACGCCAACGTGTGGCCGTAGTGACCACACTCCGAGATCAGCTCCTTCTCGTTGTCCGCATTCTCGCTCCACTTGTACAAATGAACCTTGCTGTTCACGCCCGCGAGCACCTTGCCGTTGAAAGCATTCAAGCAGTAGACAGCTCCTTTTACCTCTTTCTCGGTCACAAGTTGCAGCTTGCGTTCGCCATGGATACCAGTCACAGAGAAGACAAGAATGCGACCCTGGTGCGGTTCGGACTCTTCCTGGTGCACGTACGCCGTCCCGATCACGAAATAGGATGCGTTCGACGAATCACCACTCAACGGCGTCACAATGATCGAGCACGGAGTTTCGAACGGGTCGAGTCGGTACGAGTTGAGGATTTCAAACGTCTGGTCATCAATGAGTCGCACGAAGCCTTGGTCAACCTCGTCGCCATTGTCGTCCACGCTAAAGTTCACTGTGAGCACACCGAGCGTGTGGGATTGGCTATTGTGCGCAATTCGTCTCGCCCACTCGTTCAAATGGAACGTCTGGATGTGGAGCTTCTGGATGTCGTCCACCGTGCCGATCGTCAGCTCTTCTTCGGACGCAAGCGCGAGGCATTCTGGGAAGGACTCAGAATCGAATGGGCACATCACATTCACTTCCTTCGCATTCACGTTCGAGAACAGCAGCTTGTTGTTGTTCGAGTAGATCACAGTTGGTCGATCGCACGAGGCAAACACGTGCGTCATATCCTTCGAGCGAAACGTGGAGAGCGCAATTGGCTGCGAACCGAGCGACACGCGCTTTCGGTTGCTCAAAGCTCCGGTTGCCACATCGACGTGGAAATTCACCAGACTGCCGTCGCCGAGTCCGACCAGAAGGTAGTCCTGACCTTCAAAAGTGTTGCAGAGTACTGAACGTGGCAGCAAATCATTGCCCAATGGCTCCTTGGTCACTTGCTGCAAAGTTGGAAGCTGCAGCACGCAAACCGAGAAGTTTGTCCAGAGTCCAACCACACAGATCGGGCTTTTCAGCGCGTTCATCTCCCAGTTTTGACCACTCTCCATTTTCACGTCGTCGTCTCCATTCACTTGAGCAGCAGCCGCAGCATTTTTACTGGGGGCGAACGGCGTGATATCCACGCACGCAATCTCGTACTCCAGCTTGGCTTGCGCTCGTTCCACGAGTCGGTTGTCTTGAACTTCCAGGTACACGAGCACGCCACCAGACGTAGCAGCGACAACTTGGGTCGGGTTCGCCGCAGCGACTGTGATTCGCGAGCCTGCAGGCGGACTCCACGTTGACGTTACCTGGAAGCTCTCGGAGCTAATTACGCGCATTTCACCCTCTGTGACTTGGAGCCACGCGTTTCCCAGCAAGTTGCGGCAGCACAGCGTCTTCGCGTTCAGGAACGCGTCGATCTCTTTTTCTTCCATACCGTCGTCGTCGCCAATCGCGAGGATACGGATTTCGCTCACGTAGCTCTGCAACAGGAACTTGTCGTGCTCGCTCGCAAACGTTTCGCGCAGTGCCCACATGCCCTTGATACCCGGAAGCTCCGTGCTTGCTTGCTCGTTGATTCCAATCCCATTGCGGATCACGCGCAGCGACCCGTCCTTGTCGGCGCCACTGCACGTCACGATCTGGCCCTGTCCTTGTCGATCGAGGTCCATGACGCAGAAGTCGATGATCGGACCAACGTTCACGTACGTGTCCAGCACCTCAATGTACGTGCCCTGCTCGTCGCGTTCGGGGTTGAGCTTGATCAGCTGCGAGTCTCCAAACGCGCTGCCCACGAACACAACACCGTTGTCCAAATACGAGATGCAGGACGCGATGCTGGTCTCTCCCAGCACTTCCAGGTGCACGCCAGTCACGTCCTTGCCGTTGAACTGTAGTGCGACAACAGACAGCGTCCCGTACTGATCCGCGAGCAGGAAGCGCGATCCGTCTTTGTCGACCGAGCCATACACCTGGATCACCGTGCTCTGCATTGGAATCGCGTGGAAGTTCGAGCCGTTATGGTACACGATGGTTTGATTGGAGACGATGAGCACGCCGCCACAGGGGGCTGGCACCGGCACGAGGAGACTCGCGCCAGCCTCGACATTCGACTGGCTCCACGGGCCTTCCGCGAAGTCTTTCTCCTTCACGAGGATGTAGTACGTCTTCACGTGGCGCGCTGCCTTGTAGTCCTCGTAGAGCACGCAGATCGTCGGTTTATTGTAGCCATGGAGGAATTTGATGTCGATCACGCGCAGCTCGTCGAGGCGGATGTTGAACGTCTCCTTGAGGATGCCCTTGTTGCTGTCGATCGGGATCACTTTGAAGTAGCCTTCGTACAGGTTCATGCCGATCAGCCGGCCCTCGGGGTCGATGTTGCCGGTCGTGACGATCTCGCTGCTGCGGCCGATCGAGTCGCGGATCGTGCCGTGCGCTTTCGTCACGACCTGCTGCAGCACCGGGTCGTACGCGAGCACGCAGAACTGGAAGCGCTGCGTGACGATGAAGAGCCAGTCCTGCGGCTCGTTCGCGGCGCGGAACACCTCGAAGATCGCGATGCGGCCGTAGAGGTTGATGTCGTGCTGCGGGAAGAGCCCCTCGGGCGTGAGCAGGTGCACCTCGAAGCGCGTCGACTTGGCGAGCAGCAGGTTCACGTCGTTCGGGCCGGTGAACGCCGCCGTGAGCGAGTGCGTGACGCTCGTGGGCTTCTGCGCCGTCGCCACGTAGTTGAACGCCATGAGAGAATGAGGAAGAAGACGGAGAAGACGGAGAAGACGGAGAAGATCGCCCTTGACTGCGTGCGGCTTGCTGCCTGTGCGTCTTCCTTTCTGTTCGCCCTTGTGGTTTGGAAACGAAACTTTGCCGCGCGCAAGCCAAAGCTGCGAGTGATTACAATCAACTTTTTGACACAAGAAAGCCCAAGCCAAAATGTACACCTCTAATAATAGGTCGTGGTCGATTTCAGGCTTGTTTTCATTAAAGTAGAAGTATACAAGTTGTTGAATTTGTAGGCAAGATAAACGAGTTTTTGTATTTGGATCAGCGCAATTCATTTAGGCAATTCGCATTTGAATTGATGTAGCTCAACGGATTTACTAAATTTAGTCGGTAAATACGGGAAAGCCTCAAACAACTTGTGTGTTTTGAAGCCATAACACAGTTGTACTTGTATACTAACTTTAGTATTAAAGTAATAAAAATGATCAATCTGAAATTGATACTTGTGTGGTTGGAGGCAAATGACCGAATGAATTGAATTTAATGGGGCTCGCATGGCCGACTGAGGTAGTCTAGGAGAGTAGAGGAGATAGAGAACAGCGATGAACTCTGCGTTCAACACCCCCTTTTCC
>JAASGK010000261.1:0-31288 GCA_023334195.1 Globisporangium emineosum
CAATATCCATCCCAAGCACTACCCCCGGAGGCGGTGTCATGCTGGGTCGGGTCTATCTACGATGTCGTCACACGACACCCCGAGCGGCAGCCCGTCGCCGCGCGGTCTCTCTCGCTGACGTGGCACGTTCCCGCGCCGACATCGATGTATCGACCTGTTCCTCGTCTCCCAAGAGCGAGGTGTCGAGCCAGTGCGTCACATCTGAGTGGATGTGGTGGCCGATCTTGTGGATGATGTCGCGTCTTGAATCCGCGTGTACTTGGCAGGACTCTCGTGAATCCATCGCGATGTTGGCGGTGAGATCCGCCATCTTGTTGTGCGCTCGGTAGGGGTGCGCCCAGCTGGCGACCCTGCAGTCGTCGGCGAGCGATCGCGCCTCTTGGTAGAGCACAGCGAGGTGCTTTTTCCGTGGCGCTCTGCGCATCCGTAGTTGCGAGATCACCATCATGCTGTCGCCCACGACGTGGAGCGGCTTGAGCTCACTCGTCATCGCTTGGCGTAGTCCGTGCACGAGCCCTTTGTACTCAGCGAGGAAAATGAATGCTATCATGCCTGCAGGCGAGTCATCGCTGCGAACGAACGAATTGTAGTGATAGTTTGTTGACCAAGAGGTGTTCTATTTATCTATCGATTAAGAATCCTGAAACTGCTGTATTACCTGGATAAGTGAGGCGTGCCTCCACGGTGAGGGCTGAGCTGCATGTCATTGTCCTTGAGTTTGAGAATGCGTTGGTATCTGGCTTTATCCGGGCCCATTGCTTGGTCTGTCAGCGTGCTGGCTCCCAGGGAGTCCATGGCCATGTTTGCAAGGCGGTCCGCCATCTTATTGTGTGCTCGTTTGGTGTGGGCCCAGCTTGTCCATGCCAGGTGACTGACTGTGGTGTTGATCTGGTCGCTGATCCGAGCAAGTTGAGGAGCTGCGATCGTGGAGAGTCCGCGTTTGGCTTCGGTGGTAAGGTTGTTGTCATCGATAATCTCGAGGTGCGTGGCCGTGTTTCGCAGGAGAGTCCTGACGTACGCGAGTCTGTCGCGGAGAGCTGCGATTTCACACATTGTTGGGCTCCAGCGTAGCCGTAGCCGCACGCTTCTAGACCCCATGACTGGTCTTGTTGGCTTCGGGAGCATATTGCCCAGCCTCCTCCTGGACCTGGGTTGCCGCGCGCTCCACCATCAAAAGTGAGGCAATCTACACGAAGAGAGAAAGAGGTCAAAACACGTTTCTTTCTGTGTGTGCAAACAAGCAAAAACGTCGCCATCACCTATTTCGTCTGTGTCAGAATGGTACAACAGCATAAAGGACCGAACGCGACCTTGGGTCCATGTCGTGGATCACCGTGAACTCCACGGTGGTGCGGCACGTCGATCAACCATCGACGTACAGTACGTCAACTCTTCGAGCAGCAGCAAAGTCCTTTGGATGTTGCTTGTCGCACTTGGTGTTTTTAATATCTTGACCAACATTTAACGGACTGGTCTAATAGTGTTTTGCCCAGAGACTGCAGTGGAGGAGTGAGGAAGAAGTGAGTCAAAGCGAAGGGCCCTTCGTGGCTTGGTTGCTTCTCGCTCCTCCAGGTCGGACTGAAGAATTGCAGCTGCTGCAATGACAAGTACTGAATTTTAGTATGGGTTTGGTATAAGCAGGAGCCATATTTTTTGTGGCTCCTGGTCCACCAGCTGAGCTGAGCTGCTGAGCTGGCTTTGATGACCACCAAGAACTCTTTTCTTGTAAAGGGGTGTTTGGGCCATAGAGCCCTGGAAAATGAGGGAATGCGCGAGCGAGCGAGTGGCTCTCCGAGCGACGGTTGACAGAGAGCGCGTGTTCAATCGCCAGGATGTACTCAGATCTGAGAATTCCTCATTAGTTATCAGACAAACTCTCTAAATCAGGTACAAGCCTCCAAAGGCGCATACATCCAGGCGACAGGTGGTTTCAGAACCCTTCAGATCTTCTTTGCCAATAATTCAGTGTGTCTATATTTACTTTCTAGACAGTGTCAATAGCTACATATTGTGGTCTGGATGATACAAATTTCTGAGTTTATTCGCACTCGTCTAATTGTTGGCGGTAAATACAGCCTCTCCCGTAGTTGAAGCGCCGCTTTCGTCACGTGAGACTATGGATTGCGCACGCAACTGAGACTTTCGCATAAGATCGGAAGGACGGACCAGCAGTCTTCTCACTTCCCATCACGACGCAGACGCAGCAACAGCAAAAGCAACGACTGGAAGACAATGAGCTCAGCGTCCACGACGCCAGCGGCCAAGAGCTACTCGCACGAAGCGCGCGTGCCGGAATGCACGTCCCCCACCAAGGCATCGTCGCCCTCGTCTGCTGCCGGTGCTGAAGGCAAGTCGCCAAGCAAAAGCAAGTCTGGTATGGACATTGACGGTTCTGTCACTGTAAAGCGTGATAAAGCCGATGAGGTGGTGGACGTTGTGTCCAACCAGGAAGAAGATGAAGAAGACAGCGGTAAGGATGGCGCCGCTGGTGACGAGACGAGTTCGGGCGCCTGGCGCCTCAAGGACACGCTCAAGCGCGTGCAGGCGAATGACGAAACGATCACGGAGCTGGACCTCACGGAGATGTCGGAGAAGTACAAGCTCAAGCTCAAGCAGTCGGGCGGGGCGCTCGTGGCGCGCGTGATGGAGATGAACCGCGTGGTCGGACGGATCGTGCTCCCGGACCACGACATTGGCGACAAGGGAGCGCTCGCAATGGCCGATATGCTGCGTATGAACTCGACGATCCGGCAGTTGGACCTCTACGGGAATGGGATCACCGACATCGGCTGCAAGGGCATCGCGGACGCGCTCTACGGTCACGACTCGCTGCACCACCTAGCGCTCTGGGGCAACAAGATCGGGGACGAAGGCGCCAAGGCGATCGCGCAGGCGCTCCAGGTGAACCGGTCGCTGACGTATATTGGCCTCGTGGGCAACAACATTGGCGAAGAAGGCGCCAAGGCGCTGCTCGAGGCGGTGCAAGTGAACCCGATGATCCAGACGCTCGGGCTCGCGGCGAACCCGATCCCGCACGAGATCCTCAGTGAGCTCAAGGTCGCGCTGGCGGCAAACATGGCGGCCGCGATGACCATGACGACCGAGTCCAATGCGGAGGCCGGCGATCATCATCACGTAGAAGTATCAGTTGCTTCGGTGGCAGCACCTGCAGTAGCAGCAGTCGCAGCACCAGTGATAGCAGCGGCAGTCCACGACGGCCACGAGGCCACGATCCTGTACGACTCGAGCGCCAGCAGCGACGACGAGGGCGACGACAGCTCCACGGACGAAGAGACGCACGTGGGCGAGCAGGCGGCCGACGACGACGACGACGAGTTCTGGGTGTAAATCCGTGTGTGCTGTGGCCGTGAAATTGTATGCGATTATGTATGATGCTGATTATGTTCCTATTCCTTTCTCATCTCTCTGAAGACACCAACCAATCTAGAATAAATACTACCAATAATCTATTTGAGCTTTCCATTTGTACAACTGCTGCGCTTGTGCTTGGAGACTCGGGTGCAGTGGGATGCGAGGGGCGCTTTCGGTCATCCGTTTCAGCATAATGTGGTGACAGCATCTTCATTATCCCGTTTGTCGTTGTGACCGAGCCTCAGGTTCGCAAAGCCAAACTCGCAGACGCCCAAACTCTGATCGCCCTCGCCGTCGCTACTGAAAAGCTCGTTCTCGTGCGGGCAATGGAGACTCAGCTCGACACTATAGAACAGCGAGATGAGCTGTTGCTTGTGCTTATGCTTCTCGTGGAGCTCACTGAAGGCGCTCGTCGCCATCTTTTTGAACGCGAAAACGACGCGAGTGCATAAGTGACACGCGCTGTGCGATCTGACAAGCTTGCACCCGGACAAAGCCTGCAGAAGCTCCGAATCACTGCTCTGCTCAGCAACACCATTGCCGTCTTCTCTGTGAGCGGGTGGATACCTGGACTGCGACGACGATTCGCCACGGCAAACCATTATTTTGCCCACAGAGTCGCGACGAACAAACCTCCAGCTTGAAATCTCGACCAGCTCTTTCCCAATCCCATCGTGCGTGAAGGTGACAAACAGCAGCAGCGTCGGTTTGCAATCACCAGTGGCTTCCACGACATCATTACGATTTAACTCAGCTGCAAGAGCATCTCGGGCATCAGCCAGTATTTCACCCAGCTCTCCGTGTTTGATAGCATTCAGCTCGCTTTGGATCACCGCAGTGTACCCGGACCGATGTTTGTCGAGGTGCAGCTGCACTATCCGATCTGCTTCCCATTGGACGCGTCCAAGCACCAGTCGCTCTTGGTTTTCGACTCGTGTTCTCTCTGCTGCTACACTTGCTTCTTGTTCGTGACCGCCACCCCATTCCACCAACGCCAGCACCACCGCGTCAATATCACGGTGCAGTTGGTCCAGCTTCACGAACAACTGCCGGTTCAGTATCAAGCGGAACAGGCAGTCGTCGATCGCGAACGTCTTCAGCAAGTCAGCAAAGCGCACGAGCAGCTCCCCGTAGCGTCCGAGCGCTGGCGCCACTCGCTGTCGCAGCAAGCGTGCGGTTGGCACGAACTGCAGCTCGTTCTGCCAGATTTCGAGCAGACGCACGTGCACGCGTGAGCACACCATGCGGTTCTCATTCATGGGCACGCAGAGCGCTTCGATCTCCTGCAGCGTCTGGGGGATCGAGCCGCGCAGGTGCGGCACCAAGAACGCCGCGATGAGCGAGCACGGCTCCATCTTTCGAAATCCTTCTCTGGTGTCACATCAAGCGAAAAGACAAATCGTACTTTAGTGAACTGAAAGTGTTATTATACGTGCTTTATCAGATACATCCAGTAGTTAACGAGAGGAGTGGCTGAACGCTCAGTATTGAAGTGGGAACTTCCTGGTGATGAACGCGAGCGCGTCGTTCGCATCGACACTCGCGCCGACGCCGTTCGAGTCGAAGGGGATCTCAGGGTGCGCTTCGTTCACGCGCACGAGACTCACGCCTTCCTGCGCAGCCAGGCGCTCGTCCGGTAAGCGCAGGATGCCCGGAGTGTTGAAGCCCACGCCGATTTCGAGGATCACGAGCTTCTTGCCCTCGCGCTGCACCTTGTTCATGACGTCCGCGAGCCACTTGTGGTACGCCCTCTTCTTGTCGTCAAAGTAACTATCAAGGAACCAGTGGCCGAGGCGCAGGAAGAGCGACATCTCGCCGCCGCAGTTGGGGCACTTTGGGATCCCGCGCGGGTCTTCGATGTAGTACGTCTCTTCATTGATGTACTCCAAACCCGTCTTCACGAACGGCGCAATGTCAAACACGCTCGCCTTCGAGCACGGCGTCTTGCACTGGATCGACCCGTAGTCGCCCTGCATCGTGTGCACGGACTCGAGTGGGAACCCTTCCTGGCCAAACATACCGTCGGCGTTCGTGGTCGCGACGAACGTGGATCCTACTTCTTTGCCTTCAAAGCGATCGCGGATGGACTTGAGCATCGCGTAAGTTGGGGCCATGCGGTGCTTGACCCAGTTGAAGCGCACCGCGTTGATCTGCTTAAAGTAATATCCCCAGAGGATCTCCATGGGAAAATCCGTGTGTCCGATCATTTGGTACATTGTCTTCGCCCCTTGGCGATGCATTGGGGCGTGGAACTTCTTCATCACCTCTTCCGACGTGTAGTCCAAGCCCGCGGCAGCAGAGAGCCCCGCGCCGGCCGTGATGAGCAGGTAATCGGCTTCGTCAATGAGTTTGCTCGCAGTCTCCAGAGTCGGGTCCGAGGTTGGCGCCGGCACTTGCAGGTTCTCGTGCTTGCTCTCAATGTAGTTTTTGTACAGGTCGTAGTCGGTCTGCAGGAACGTGTTGAAGATAACTCGCCAGGAGCTCGCCTCCGGGTTGCTCTTGAGCCAGTCAACCACCGAGTCCACCACGAGCGGCACTGCGATATCGCTTGGGAACGCAAAGAGACCCGTGGAGATGCACGGGAACGCAATCGACGCGGGCGTATTGGGTCCCGTGGTCTTGAGCAGCAAGTCGAGCGAGCTCGTGTAGCATGACTGCAGCTGGTGGCGTTGCACAGTAGTCGGTGTCTGGCCGCGTCGCAGCTGAGGACCGACTGTGTGGATCACGTAGGTGGACGGGAGCGCAAACCCAGGCGTGATCTTTGCGTCGCCCACTGGTTCGTCCTTGATCTGCTGGTTCATGATGTCGTGGCATGCAGTGCGCAGACGCGGACCCGCTTTGCAGTGGATGACGTTGTCGATGCACTTGTGGGTCGGCTGGAAGCAGCCGAGCAGCGCCGAGTTGGCGGCGTTCACGATCGCAGTGGCGTTCAGCGTCGTGATGTCGCCCTTCCAGAGCGAGATCTGCTTCCACTGCGGCTCCAGGGTCGACGGTTCTGATGCGTCAGCAGCAACGACGCTGGGCAGGTTGAGCGCATCGACAGGTGCCAGACGGCTCTTCTCAATGCCGAGCACTTCGTCCATCTGCGTGTACAGCTGCTCCTCTCCTTCGTGCGCATCGTCATCGGGAACTGGGCGCATGACGAGCAAGTGCTGCACGATCTCGCGCACGTCGCCGAGAGCCTCACCAGCGATGTGGCGCTGCGAGTAGCCGCGCTCGGCGAGCAGCTTCTTCGCGACCGTGAATACGAGGCTCTTGTACTTGGCCGCGACTTCCGAGGGTGCCATTGAGATCTCTCGATGTGTGTGTCTGATGTTGAAGGCGAATTGTCAAATGAGGAAGTTCGCGACGCTGCTGCCCGCTTGACACTGGCGTGTTTCTTCGCGCTCATCCTGATTGACACATTGATGTGCATCCATCCAGGTTGTCAAGGTTGACACATTGATCCTTGCGTATGTACATCTTGATTTAAGTATGCAGTTAAGGGTTGCCTATCGAGATAGGCAACATTATTAATCAAAATGTATGCAAACCCGCAATCAACACGCTTCACACCAGCCAATCAAGTGCTCCAATATCGATGACTCACTGAAACGGTCAGAAAGATGATGAAACATGAAATTTGATTTATACACATAACCCTTGCAAACAGTGTTTGACAAGTATCAATTGAGCTCCATACATTTACATAGGAACGAAGACGGTGGATCCAAGTTCCATCATCTATAGCCGAATATGAAGTTTATCAGGTATCATATTTGCAAGGGTTATCTATATAGTGCATTATTTCTGTGAATTCTACAGGGTTTGCGTTAAAATTGCCTGGTCGAAAATTCATACAAATATATAGCTAACTATATAAATGTAGTTAATGAACATCTTACCTTGCTCAATCAAAAATCGGTCCTCATAAATCAATACGGTTGAATATGATTCAGAATTTGACCATTGCAATATCACTTCGCTTCAGTACACTCGCAAATAGCCAATCACAGGCTTGATTCGCCATCTTAACCAATTAAAAATAAGTAGATGTTCAATTTTGGCTAATCAGAGCGCCCTGAAAAAGCATTGAGGCGTTCTGTTGCTTGTCTGACTCATCTCATTATATTTGGTCAGAATATTTTTTTCTCTGGAATACATCCCATACAAGTCCCCATACATTTCAATATTTTTCAATATGATGACGATTCTGACCAATTTCAACAGTCACCAGTGTTAAAAACAACCCAGCATGTCGAAAATATACGAACCATTCACTTGCCTGTTGTGCAGCAACGAATTCATCATCAGAACACTTCTCGACTCGTCTGACAACGACCCAATCATGTCTCTCTCTCAGCTGGTGCCGGAGAACACGAAGCAAGCACAAAAGACAGCGCTCAAGTCCTTTGAGCGCTTTCTATCGCTTGAAGGTATGAATACTGCGGCCGTGCGTGCCCACTTGGCTAAGGACACGACAGGTAATACTCTCTGCACTGTGCTAGACAAGTATACAATGTTTTTAGCGCTAAAAGAAGGTAGTCAAGGAAAGGTGCTTGCACGAAACACAGTGCTCTCGTATTTCGGAAATGGGAAGAATTGGTTGCTAGATGGGTACACGATGCAGGGTAAGTTAGCTGAGAGACACTTGCACCAGACGCAGTCAACACTCGACAAGTACTGTGCTCGTCGACTCGGTGGGGAGTTGGTGAAAAAGGCACCCAGCTGCAACAAGAACGATCTCAAGACGCTCGTCGAAACATCGTATAGACACGCCGGCAACACAGACGACTACCTTGACTCTGCTCTGTTCGTGCTTTTGTATCTGTTTGGCCGAACCTCAGATGCACTGCTGTTCAAGAGCGACTTCGTCGTCTACCTGGTGAGAAATGCTTGTGAAAAGTGTGGATTGTGGTTCAAACGGTCAATTTAACGTGTGGTTTATTGTGTCTAGAAGGTGTGTTGTTCTTGCGCGTTAACCGCCGCGAAACGTCAACTGAGCAAGGAGTCTCCCTCTTCCGAGAAGCTGACTCCTTTCTGACTTGCCTGGTGCATGCTATTGCGACTGCATTCGCAAAACACACACACCCATGCAAGCGAATCACGCACCAAGTTCCTGCCGCGAGCGAGCAGCCAGAGGACGAGATCGAGGCGGAGTTTAGCCTGCTCCAGCGTCTAGTTGATGAGCTGGAAGTGGACGCGGGATCGCAGGCTACGCAGAAGAAGAAGAAACAGAGCCCGCCGGGAGTGTACAGCTACGTGAACCGACTTTTGACCAAACTGTGCAGTATCGCGGCGACAGATGGCCGTTTCGTGACGCTCAACCTATCATCGCATTCACTTAGGCGGGGCGCGGCTCGACATGCAAACGCTGACCATCAGCTAAGCCCCACTGGATTCTCGACCGAGGTGGATGGCAGCTCTCCCAGACGAACAAGGGCTTCGCCTATATCTTCAATACAACGCAAGAAGGCCAGCAAGACGCCAAGACGTTGAGTGGGTGGGATGCTAACAACAAAGTGACTTTACCTGAATTGTCGCCCTTCAACCAACTTACGCGAGCCAAGACCGACAACTTCAAGGCAGAGGTGTACGCGAGCTCGCTTGGATTCTCTGACTCCGCTCTGAATGCAGGAAATACCGCGTGTGATGAAGCGTGCTCGGATTTTCGGCAGAGTTGTGCGACCATCACTCTGTCCCTGTAACGGGGTTTGAGTCCGTTACTTTAGCTTACACGTTTGAGTGGAGGAAGCGTCGGTCTTGGTTGAAGGCCAAGACGATCCGTTACTTTAGGTGCAAAACCAAATCTGTGTATTTATAAACCTTGGCCAAAGAACACCAAAGAACAATCTGGACGTAGCGGGCTATTGGTTGAAACAAACATATTTCAACCAATGAGAGCACGCCACGTCGCCTTGGTGTCCAATCAGCCAAGATGACTAACATGCAAATAACTACCAATCACGTGACGGGATTGGCCCGTCACAGGCCCAGCTTCAAGAGATCCAGCTTGGAGAACCCGTTCTCTCTGAGACGCCCCACGAGCGTCGCATCCCGTCTGGATTGGTATTCGTTCTCGAGACAACCCAGATGAGCTTGGAACCGACCCAGATGGGTCGGAACCCGACTCGGATCGAGCTAGATGGAGCTGTCTGATTACGCCACTGAATCTTCCCTCTTTGTAGCATTTTTTCAGTTGTTTGGGAGGTTTATCACATTTTAGGGAGGTTTTATCGTAGGATTGCATATTACTTCAGGTAGGAAGTATTAGTTTTGGAAAGTCGGGGACCTCTACTAAGTTGGAGAGTCCTCTGACTCTAAGGACTTGCCACGCGGCGGGACCACAATTCAGTCGCCAATTTTCCACGAAGTGCGCAAGTCTTCATCTTCAGCAGCTCCTGCGAACAGGCCCCCGCCCAGCTAACGCGCACAAGGTAACCCTGTGTTTGCATCGTGTGTCGCCTGCTAGCGGTGTTCTGTGTGTGTGCTGTATTGAGTGAATACATAGTGCATTAGCGACCGATTGGGTTCACATCCCTTCATCTATCGAGAATCTGATCAATCCAGATACCTGGTATTTTATATTACCGTTTTCCCACATACAGTTTGATAATAGCTCGTCGTAGCCAAGCCAGCTGTATTTCGTATTAAGAGTTCAAGTATGCAAGAGTGTTCGAGAGTGTGAAAAGAGGCATTACAAAAGGTATCTGAGTTGGTATCTCGTGGCGTAAAGGTTGATGAACGTGCCTCGTTGTGCTGCCCCCCAGATCCAGCTAGCGACCTAGCTGTTGATCGCTGTGTCCACGAAGAGAGAAAGGGTGGTCTCGCGTTGACGTGTATTACACCCAACCGGGTCTATCCACAGACCCACCAGTGTGTTTTTTGCTTTATTTGTTTCTGCGTTTTCCTCGATAAGACCGACTGAGAGTCATACCTGGTAGAGTCTGGATTGCAGGTCTATGGATAGCCAACTCAGGTTGCTACATGAAACAGCCAGATCCAAAGAACTACCAAAAAGGTACACAGTCTGAGGTATTAGTCAGAGGTTGTCTGTGTGTGCGATCTCGCTAGGTTAGAAGAAGTCCCGCCCCTTGGCTACCTTCCATCCAAGTCTAGAACTACACGCCCGCCAGTTTTCTGGTGACTCACATCATCACACGTGGTGGGTGTTCTCGTGAAGTCCCTCATCACCAACTACCCAGACATGGTCGAGCTGAGCGAGAACTCTCCATACGTCGCTCGCATTCGGTCATTTTTGGTCACTGCGTCTCTCCGGGAGTCCGATTTGCTTCACTGGGCGATGGAGCTGAAGAAGAAACCATCGTCAGTCGCTGCTGTTGTCCAGGTAGAGTCAAACAAAGCTCCATCCTCGTTGGCCCTCTTGAAGGCGCTGCAAGAACAGATCCGGATGTTTGAGCTCCTCAGCCGCCAGTACAGACTGGTTCTCGCGCGGCTGGAAGCGCTGGAGCGTCGCGATGCAGAACGAAACACAAGCGCGATGAATGGAGAGCGAATCGAATCTATTGAAGTAGTTAAGCAATTCGAGCCAGCGCCACTACACATCGGGAAGAAGTCGAAGTCGCTGTCCGCGGCTTGGTTCGAGTGGTTCGTTGGAAAGATCTACAACAGTGAAGACAAGAGCCAGCTGTATCAGCACAAGCACACCGTCGGCGGGACAATCCTGTCCTTACCAAGCGGCTTTGTTCTCGATGAAGGATCAGACAAAATTGCAGACAACTGTCGCGCGCTGGGAGCTATCGATGAGAAGAACGCGCTACAGTTCTTGAAGAGCTGCGGCTGTTCAGCTCGAGCTGTTGGTACCGTCTTGAAGGAGCTTAGGCGCTGCCAACTCGTCCACGACCTGGATGATCGAATTGCGTTGTACAAAGAGCTTCGTCGTGATTGCCGTATTACCGAGCCAACGCCAAACGGTCTTCTTCCTTTGTACATGCATACACAATACAAGCATAGCACAACTGCATATCGCAAATCAAGTAAATTTACCATTACCATGTTTTCTACACACAATAGCAGAGGGATCGGAACTGTGATCAAACACTTGACCACCATGCACATTGACACGACAGGAATGACCGACCAACTGGAAGCATGGCAGGCAGTGTGCTTGAGTGTAAGCGACGTCAGGAAGCAGCTGCGCACGTTGGAGGTGCGTCCGCACAGGGTCAGCACGACGCGGCTAGCGCAAGCGAGCAATCGAATGTGAAAGACACGGGTCGGAGGCGGCTGGACTGGAGAACGAGAGAGCGCGAGTGGGCGGAGCGCAGTGACTGGGGCATAGGGGGCTTCGTTCAGAAGGGAGGTCGCGTGCGCAAGCTCTGTTGTTGTGTAGCGGCAGCAGAGAAGGTAACTTGGCTGGTGCTTCGTGGGGGAGATCTCTCCACGTGTGTCTTTTGTCTGCTGCCCTCGCCACAAAAGCCACGCGTCGCTTGCAGGTCGCTGGTCTGACAGCCAAGTAAAGTGGGCAGGGCCTTCTATTATGTGCCTTTGGGCCAGTCTATTAGTACGAGCGATCATCTTGTCTTTTCTGGCGTTGGCTTAAATAGTGGTCCCTGGTCGCTTGGTCAGAGCGGTGATAAACTTTACGGTATGGATACACCTAAAATCGTACATATCGGAGGCTTTACAATACCCTCTACTTTAGACGGCTGATTTGAGCACGCCGCTTGAAGATCCGCATTATTATTGAAAAACAAAGCAGATCTTCAAAAGGTGTGCGTGAAGAGATGGCGGAAGCCGAAGAGAACGATGGCGACGCGGAGAGTATGTCGCTGGACGAGTTCAAGCAGGCGATGTTCCGCTCGCTGCGCGACACCGGCACGGTCGAGATGATCCGGGTGCGCTGTGTGGTGGTGCTGCACGTTTGGTATCCAGGCAGCATCTTCACGCGTCTTTATTGCACTTGTTACCCTTTGGGTATGTGATCATATATAGGCGCAGCTGCGGCGTAAGTTCATCGAGAAGTTGCAGCAGCACGGCATGAAGGACCGCAACTCGCCGTGTGATGCTGGCGCTGGCGCCGGCGATGGGATCATCGGACCGGACTCTTTCGCTGCAATTGGAGATGAAGGATCCGAGAACGATCGCAACAGCAGCAACTATAGCAGCAGCCTCATGGACTCTACCAAGCGCCGCGTGACCCAGTGGAGTGGCGATGAGAAGCTCGTGAACGGGCTGCTGTTCGACTACTTTGACAAGAAAGCGCTGGAGCACAGTGTTGCCGTGTTTGTCCCCGAGATCGGCGGCGCGAAGAGCTACGTTGCAGCCGACACGATCCTGCAGGTATGAGATCGCTTTGCCCCTACCTGTACTTACTCTAACGACTTATGGCAGCAATCATTTTCGCACTGTGTGTGGAAATACTGATCTGACGCTCTTTTGGCTTTGTGAGCAGATGATGAACTTGCGACCCGATCAGCGCGACAAGTTTGTACGCTTGATTGTGTGTCTAGGCATTAGCGCACTCCTTGTACGCGGTTTGCTTACAAGAGTTCTTGTTGTTATAGGAAACGCAGGTGCACAGTCCGAAGGCGCCGCTGATCGTGCTGCTGCTGCACGAGCTGTCGCGCCACATGTCGACCCAGACGATGGACTCGGGCACGCAGACAGCGCTCGACTGCCACGACCACCGTTTCGCATTGGGTATGGTTGTCATTACTGTTTGACCCTAGCTGGATGAATTTGGTCATGTGGGAGCCTGTGCTTACGATCCATCGCCCACTGTGCTTAGAAAACCAGCTTCGCCGGGTCGAGACCGCGTATTTGCTCGAGTGTGAGAACCAGAAGAACGAGCCGACGCGCTCGCTCGAAGAGCGCATGCTGCAGTACCAAAGCGAGTACGATGCTATCGCTGAGAAGCGTCTGCAGGAAGAGCTCGAGCGCTTCAAGACCATGGAACTCGTGCTCATGCGCGTCGAAGAGCGCAAGAAGCACGAGAAAGAGGCCGACAAGCTGCGTAGTTCGTTATTGCAAGAGCACAGACAGAAGAGCGAGCGACTGCAGGAGAAAGAGCGCGACCTGGAGCTCGCGTTCGTGGCAAAACGCACAGAGCTCGAGACGTCTCTCTTTGAAACGCGACAGTCGCTCTTCCAGGAAATGGAGAAGCTTCGCGTCAAAGAAGCGCAGCTGCAAGTGAAAGTCGAGACAGATTTCCGCAATTTCGCAGCAGAGACCAAGCGATTGCAGCTCTGGGAGGAAAACACGCGCACGCAGGAGAGGAACTTGGAGCGTCTTGTAGCGCAGGCGATCCGCGAGAAAGAGCACGAGCTGCAACTGGAGCGCAGCAAACTCAACCATTTGCTGAAAGTCAAGGAAGAGGAGCTGGTAGAGCGTGAAGGTGTGCTGAGTTGCGAGAAGGAAACTATCAAGAGTGAGAAGCTGAAGCACAAGGCGGTCCAGGACGACTTGGCTCAGATGGAAGAAGCGTTGTCGGTATGTTCTGGCTGTTCGATTATCAGCTGGTGAAGAATCACGTTTTACTCTAATATGTATTTGCCGATGTGCCTACCTCTGTTCTCTGCGTGTAGAACATGGAGCAGTCGTGGAAAGATGCCTGCAAAGTTGTTGCGAAACTAGAGAAAGAAAAGAAGCGACTGCAGGACGACGTGGACGCGAAGGAGAACGACGCAGAGCGCGAAAAGGGGACTCTGCAGAGCTTGAGCGCGTCGATCGCACGCCTAGCAGCAGAGAAAGAGCTCCTGCAGAACGAGATCGAGCGATACAAACTCGTGCTCTCTGAGCATGATATCTCAATAAAGCAGCTGGCGCTCGAGCTCAAAGAGTCCCAGGAGCAGCTCCTGGCGATCAAGATGGAGGAAGCCAACGCTCTCGTGGGCGAGCGCAAGAGGTTCATGAAAGCGTTGGATGACGACCGCGAGCAGTTCCAATGGAAAGAGAACGAGTTGCTCACAAAACTACGGGATTTCCAGAGCCGACTTGCTGAAAGCGAGGCAGCAGTGGAGAGATTCCATAGTCAGTACGAAGACGAGAAGTTGCACGTCGAGTCGCTGCGCCAAGAAGTGACGAATTTGAATGCGCTGCTCAGTCAAGCTCGGGCGACAATCAACGCAAAGCACGGGACGGTATCATCATCACATCGTACTTCTAGAGGCGGGAATTCAAGCGAAATGGGGACTACAGCAAACGGTTTTGCTGCTGCATCAGGTGATTCTGGATCTGACCGAATGCTCATGGTGAGGATGATGGAGATGATGAGTCGCTTCCAGTCTGGAAACCAGTTTATGCCGAATCCGCCTATGACAATGCCACCACAGCCAGGAAATGGCAATCCAGGTGTTGCTCCAGGCAATTACGCGCCAGTTTACTCTCCATATGCCGTGGCACAGACTCCTCCGCCCGTGGCTCCGCTATCTGAGCAATCAAATACATATCATGAAGATGACAGGAAGCTGAAAGAAGAGCAGCAGCGCCTCGAGCGTGAGCTGTTGGAGCAGCGAGAGCACGAGCGAAAGAAGGCGGAGCGGACGGCGCAAGAAGAACGAGAAATCGCTGAGCGGAAGCGCCTTTTCGACGAAGAGCTGGCTTGCCAACGACAAGCGAGGCTCGAAGAGGACAAGCACTTGGAGATAGAGAGACGAAAGAAGCTAGCGGAGGAAGAAGGGGAGATGCAGCAAGAACTGGATAGACAGCGGAAGACGCTTCAAGATGCCGCAGAATTGCAGCAGAGACTTGTGGAGGAGAGGTCAGCAGCAGACAAGCAGCGCCTTCAGGATGAACAAGCGTATCAAGATCGCATGCGAGCTGAGAATTTGAGACTCGAGCAGGAACTGGAAACAAAGAGATTGCAGAGGCTCCAAGAAGAAGAAAAAGAAGAAGTGGAAGCTAAGCAGAGACGCAAGGAGGCGCGAGCAAGAAAGCTTCGAGAAGAGGAAGAAGAGGAGAAGGTGAGTCGCGAGACACAGAGGCAGAGAGAAGAAGCAGAGTTGGCTGCTGCAGCTGCTGTTGCTGAAACAGAAAGAGCTCGAGTTGAACTTGCTGAACAAGAGCGTCGCCGCCTACTGGATTTGGAAAACGAGAAGCGAAAGCAAGAGAGGGAGGAGGAAGAGCGAGCTGAACGAGAGAGATTAAACCAGCGCGTTCTCGACGAACAGAGAGCTTACAAGCGAATTCAAGAAGAGCAGGAGACTGATCAACAAGGAGAAGACGATGGGGAAGCTGAGGTAGTGACTTTTACAAATGCATCGCTCGAATCACTCGAGGATGGCCACACGGTAACCCCAGTGACCGAAAGTCTGACCGACGGCAAAACCAACCAGCTTGAGAAAGACGAACGCACCACAACCATCTCCGACTCAGAAAATACTGCTCAAAAAGAATCGATCAAGACAATTGACGAAACTGAGAACCTAGCAGATGAGGTGAAACAAGACCCAAAAGATGAGCAGGAAGAGAATACCTCAGTCGCCCCAGCTGAGGAGAAACCGAAGGGACTGACAGAAGAAGAGCAGCGGCAAGCAGCGGAAGAGGAGAAAAAGAAGCAGGACGATGCGACCATGGACGTTTACCGGCAGCGCGTGCTCGCTCGGAAAGCAGCAGAGAAGCAGAAACAGCTGGAAATGGAAGCTGAGGCGGAACGCCAGCGCAAAGAACAAGAGGAGGAGGAAGCGGAGCGTGAACGACAGCAGCACCAGCAAGACGACAATTCCGATGAATCCGAGCAAGAACTGGAGTTGTCCGGTGGATCATTCGCCGAATCCAGGTACGAGAGTCCCATTTTTCGTTGTTATTTTATCACTGATCCTTTCTAACGTTGTGCAAAATTGACTCACACAACAGCGTTGGTAGTGGCAGTGACTCGTTTTAGGTTGGAGGTTTACCACAAACGTCGAAAGTATTCTGTTGGTGAGTTTTTCTTCTCTGTCAAGCAGCTCGATACGTCGCGACCTTTCCTCGTTTCACACTTTCCATTCTTCTCACAGACGGTCAAGGCCGACGCAGAGCAACTATGACGCTGGAGTACGAGATTCGAGCCACGCGCCGTCCGCTTCCGCGGCAGCTCGAGGTCTCTGACTGGAGTAACGAGTCTGCAAAAGCTGCTACCGGGACTATCACAAGCAAGAATGACTCTGCTACTGTTACCGGCTCACTGCTGACCTCACAAAGCCGTCTCTCGAGTGGGACCTCCTTCCCGTCAGCCTCAGCGTATAGCTCACGGATGCCAGCAAACCGGTATGACACACCACTGACAGTAGACAACCAAGATGAGTGGCGCCATCACGATCCGTCCCAACGAAAGAACTACCACAGTACGTCGGAGAGCGATCGCAATATGTCAAGTAGCAGACATTCTGATTCGTCTGCTGCCAAAAGTGTCGATTGGAAGGAGCAGAGAGATCCTCAGGAGCGAGAACCCTGGGATTCGAGCTCAACTGCAAGGTCGCCCGAGTACGGTCGTATCTCTCGACCATGGCGGCGACAGCAGGAACGAACTGATGACTCGTTCGACAATCAGCGAGAAGACAACCGTTCACTGTATCTTGGACGACGCGATAGCTTTGTTGACGTGTCTCCGCTACGGTTCCAGCGAGAAGAGAGAGCAGACGGAGCTGATTATAGCAGTGTCGACAAGAAGTACTCGCTTGCGTTCCCGCCAAAGCGGTCCGATGCCCCACACCATGACAAGATGAGGATCCAAAGTCCGAGAGAGCAAGATCGAGCTTTCTTCTCGCCATTTCGCACGACAGATTCGACAAAATCTGCGTCACCAGAGAGCGAATCGTCCAAATCTGATGCAAAGTCGCTCCAATTTTTATCAAGGCGTCGTATATGTGACTTTGGCAATGAAAGTGGCAGCGAGCACAAGCAACGCGACTCGTTGGCGTCGAGATTCCCAGGTGATGAGGAGGGTGGTGTGAAGACTCGGCGAGCTCTTTTCCCTACGCCAACCATCAACTCAAAGTCTTTGTTACACTTGGAAGATCACGAAACATCGGTTCGATCGGACTCAGCGCCGCCTTCGCCGTTATCCTCGCTGTCATCCGAGTTCCCGCGAGAGTCATCACACTCACCACCGAGCGATGTCAAACTGCGTGGCAAGCAACCGACGACAGTAACACCAGCAGTCCCAACACTATCAGACCCGATTCTCTCCATGACGGAACGGCGAGAAGAACTCTACAGCTTCCGAAAGAAGATGCGTGAAGCGTTTGCGCGCGTGGACGAAATGGTCGACGCGCATCGCGACTTTTTCAAGTCGCATCCTGGATCCGGAGTTCCCGTCTGTGATGCCGAGCTAGCGAGGGAAGCCAAACGTCTTGCTGACGCTGTATTCACAGATCTTGCGGGTCTCCGTGAACAATTTCGACAGCTCGCGACGGAGTTTCAAGACTCAGAAGCTGAAAATAAAGCTACAAGTCGGTCAAAAGTTGGCGTGAAATCAACTGACAGTAGTTCGCTCAAACAGAAACGAGAGCTGCGATCGCTGGCCATCAATGACGACGATGACGAGAGAGCAAACAGCAGTGGTGACGAAAGCGACGTCAAAAGCAGAACCTCGACGTTTGCAAGCGCCAGCACGCAGAGTAAGCCAACTTTCGCGCCTACGACCAGCATGCAACGTGATAGCACTACCGGTGAGTCTACTACTGGCTCAGCCTACACATCATCAATAAGGTCATCCTCACCAACGTCCGCATCAAGCCATCACCACCGTATCAACTACGAGAGAGGACGAACAGTAGAAGAAGAAGAGGAGCAAGATGGGGATCTCACGCGCACCACCGTTCACTCAGAAGACGAAGGCGCAGACTCGGTCTCCGCTATCATGAACGACAATTTCTCCGAGTTGTCTGCACAGGTCTCAAGTCGAGCGAGTTTTCCATACACAAGTACTCTGCAATCAAGAAGGTTTGAGAGCAACAGCAACGGCAGCGGTACTGGCGACCACGATGAAGACGGCAATGTGTTCAAAGGTAAGATTGTCGCCAAGAAAGCACAGTGTTGGTACTCTTGACCATCATAGTTGATACCTGACACTTTGTGTTCGCTATGCTATTGCAGACTTTGACAAACGCATGGAGGAGATCCGCGCGTCGCTGCATTCGATCGCTCGAGGCAAAACAAAAGAACCAATCTCAACAGCAGCAGCTCCACCGTCGGCTTCTTCTGTTGGAGGCCATCGCGAACGCAACGCCCCATCCCAGTCAGCAGCGAGAGGAGACTTTCAGGTAACGTACCGCGGTACAGTGTACTCGGAATGCTGAGACTTTGGGATGGTGATGGTCAAGTGTATCCAAATTTCTGAACTCTTTGTGTCCCCTTTTTCGATGACTTGGTTTGCGTAGATGGTTGCTTTGTCAACCCCATCTCCGTCGGCACCGCGTCTCCGGGATCATCTTCGTTTTCCTAGTCGAGCCAGAAAATCCAGCGAAAAAATATCGCCGGATCACCAGAGCGATGACGATGACGATGACCCTCTTTCCGGTCGAGACGCGCAGCTTCGTGAGCTTTTGATGAAGCTCAGTGAGACTGGAAAGGGGCTTTAGGGCTTTCAAGCAACAAGACGAGCTCAACAGCACGCAACTCGACTTGGCCTATTGCTATGATGGGAAAACGAGGAGCTCAGCACCTGAGCTGATGTCTGTCCCAGTCGTGTCGTGGATTATTGAGGAGACCAAATAGTCTCATGCGGACAAATTGATCAGGGAAGACTGCGCGAAAGAAGAATGGGGGCTTGTTGTGACAGGTTGAAGTTATTGAAAAGCGACTTGTGAGTCCATGGAACAAGCAGCAAAATCACAAGGCGATGTTGTTTAAAAAAAGTGTATATCTTGTGATTCATCGCGCGCTGAACTCAAAATGGGCGATCTTTGCGTTGTGTGTTTTTTCTCTTTTCCTGAAGAGCCATAGAGTGCGCAAGTGTTCCCATTCCCGCACCACCGCACCGCTTCAAGCACTCTTGCTGAACTCTTTCTCAAAAGATTTTCAATTTTGGTCCACCCGCCAAAAATGTGTCTTCGACTGTCTCGTTGTGGGCTGAAAAATTGAGAATCAAAATAAATGTGCCCCATCTTCATCAATGGCGGATCAGTTAATTTTAGTGGACGGTTTTAACTTTTGGAAATGGGTTCGGAAGTCCTGGTTCTACGCACTACTGATATGCAGCAAATAGATTAAATACTACCCTTAATTTCCATAATGACACTACTAATAAAGGGTTTAAGCGCGATTAAGCTGATGGACGTGTTCTTAAAGAAGAGTGATTTTGACTTAATTCTTCAGATCTTGATTTGGTAGCCACTGCTAATTCGTTGCAACGACGTGGCGAAGCAGTTTCGATATTTCGATCCTCAACTTTTTTGCCCACTTTTTTCGACGAGTCCTTCAACTCGTGTCCGGATAACGAGAAATATGTTAGTAGAGAGACACCTTAGAAAATGAATATCACAGATCCAATCGAACAACTTGCCTCATCGAAAGGCCCTCAGGCTCCTGGCCTCAGCTATTAATGTGTTGTCAGTTACATCGCATGCATAACATCACATTGATTGCATATTTGGACAGGTTGGTTGGTGCTTCTTCCTTCCGACAACAGCGAACCCACTTCATTATAATAAACGAGCAAATGTATTACTTTCGGACTGTCATTATTTGTACACAGTACCAACAATGCGTTCGGGAACCGATGTCATTGCGATTTTGTTGTGCGGCTAACAGAATATCAGCGCCGCTCGTATTCTCAAGAGAACTCGAGGGTTGTTCTTCATTTTCATGGCCGATGGTTCCAGCAAAAAGCAAATAAAGAGTGGCACGTTTAAGTGTGTTTTGGGTGGATTTTTCTTGTTATCCGGATAACCCATTTATAAAAACCTCTATTCATTATTTTTAGCATTTTATACAGGCAATAATATCAACACATAACAAATCTCACCAATAGTAAGCCTGTATATATACAATAAATCCCTTATACCGTGCGTACCTATTATTTAAAACCTGTCGACCCTTTTGGGGTTTTTATTCAGATGGATAACACCAGCAGCGCGTTTTGTAAAGGCGAGCATGGGGAATCACATTGCGACAGGTGGGAACACCAGAGATGCGCCTCAAGCGCCGCCTCTTGCAATCGCCCCTCTCTCTTCATTGCCGCATCCATTCGCCCATTCTCATTCTGAGATTTGCCTTCCAGGTCGCACGCCACCCCCCCCCCTATAACATAATCAACCTAGGCCAAGCGCCAGGACGAGCGCCACCACCGCACAAGACACACGAGAGAAGAAGAAACTATGCCGACTGTTCCTCAACCACATCAGCAACAGCAACCACACGCGCAACCTGCCGCAACGACGACGTTCGACCCGGACACCAAGTACCGCCTGCTGCTGCGCGTGCACTCGGCCGAGGACCTGCCGCACAAGTCGTCGCAGGGCGCGTACTGCAAACTGTACGTGGGGGACACGGCGATGCTCGACGGTAGCCAGAAGAAGCTCACCAAGTCCACGTCCAGCGAGAGCAACGGCAACGGCAATGCTGATAACGACAATGCCGAGGACGAGCACCACCACAGCTTCCGCACGCAGACCAAGGCGGCGGTGCTCTCGCCGACCACGCAGAAGCAGGAGACGACGTGGGACGAGATCTTCGAAGTGAGTCTGCGCGACCCAAATACGGAAGTACTGAGTCTGCGCGTCAAGTCGCAGCACCGCTTCTATTGCCCAGTCATTGGTACGTTTGCGGTGTATCTGCACCATTTGCGTGTGGGCCACCAGGCGGATCAGTGGTTCCCACTGCGTCGCGGCAAGAAAGAGGCGGGCAAGATCCGATTGAACCTGCTGATCACGCCCGAGCATGTAACAGCCACTGGTGGTCGCGGCAAGAAAAAACGCAATGGCTCGGACCTCGCACCGGATATCAAAGTCGCGCTCGCGGCGAACTTTGAAGCCGACCGCGCGATCCAGCGACTTGTGGCCAAGCAGCTCAAGGACGAAGAAGAGCGCAAGCTGCGTCGCCAGCGTGGCGAGAAGAGTGACGATGAAGAGGAAGCTGGCGTGGGGCTTCCGAAGCAAATGGACGTCATGTCGATCGCAAAGGTGAAGGAGCCTGCAGCGTTGGGCTCAGGACGCGGGGATGCGCGCTTTGCGATGCTGCTGCCGCCATCGCCAAGCGCGCAAAGCAACAGCAACAATCAAGCCTGCGATGCTCCTAATGCTGCTGGAAGACGCAACGAGAACTTTGCGCGACTCAAGCAGCTCGAGCCGATCTCGGTCGTGAAAGAAGGTCGCCGCCAGGGAGACGCAATGGGATCGGGTCGTGGCAGTAGCTCTGCTCGGTACGCTCTCCCAGGACTTGTTGCTACAAACACCACCAACAACAACAACCACAGCAGATCGAACCCAACGAGTCCGGTCGGTTCTGGTCACCAGCGCTCAAGCTACTCTGGTGCTACTTACCAAACCAGCACTGTTACTGCTGCTGGTGGAGATAGAAGGTCCGATGCGGATTACAACCGCCGCCGCAACGCAAACTTTGCTCGCTTGAAAGAGCTTGACGCTGAGCCAGTGCCTCACTTTGGCGCGGAGCGTGGCTCCGGTGGCTCATCACGGAGTTCGTTACCAAACATGCCAAGCAACCACAATCAGAGCCTGTACAGCCCTGCGGCAGCAGGTGGCAGTGCGCGCCAGAACCAGCTGTACTCGATCCCGAGCTTTGGACCAGCGGACCTCGACCGCAGCAAGCGCCACAGCGCGGCGTCGTCCACGGACTCGGATTCGGTCGCGTCTGCTGTCGAGTACGAGCGCCGCATCGACCGCAAGCTGCGCAAGGTGCGCAAGCAAACTGAGAAGCTGCGCAAGATCAAGGCCCAGCTTCGCAAGTACATTCCGGATCTCACCGACTCGGACTCGGACGTATCGTCTTCCTCATCGGCGTCGTCCGGAGGCAAGAACAACAACAACCAGAAGAAAACCCACAGCCAACGCCAACAATATCAGCAGCAGCGCTACTATTCAGAGACGCCAAGCAGCACCAGCGTCGCCAAAAGCGCAGCGTCCACCTCCGATGGACGCAGTCGCGCCTACGTCTGATTGATCAGTGAAATGAGTCCGTCGTGCATGTATGTAAATGAGCTTTTGTGAACAACAATGGAATGGCTTTGTCCATTTTGCGTGCTGCCTTGCCTTAAGATTGATTGACCGAGTGATGATGGCATGAGCGATCGGAGAGTGGCTTGGCAAATGATGCATCGAACTTTTCTATCGAATCTGTTCTTTTCGTACTTAATCGGGAAATATACCCACCAAAAAAGTGCCCACTCTCTTGACTCAATGCCAGATCATGCTGGGAACAGATGGGTTCAGCGAGGTGCACTTCAATGTTCTTTAAAACTGGGTACACTTTTCATCAAAAAGGCGTTTTTAACCACCACATAGCAAGCTTTGATAACAACGCACTCTTTATTAGTAGTTAGCAAGCCCGTATAAAGGGTTCAGCCGTAAAAAGGAGCTCCATTTTGACACAGGCCGCGCCCATGTGGATTTTTAAAGTGGCTGAGAATGATGGTAGCGGCGCCAAAAAATGCAACATCACTTTGGCGTTCAGTACAGTCAAGCCACGCGCCGCCTCTCACCCATTCGCTCTCCTCACTTTGCGATTTGCGCCGTCGACTACACAAGTCACCAGCAGCAGCAGCACTCCCAGCCACCAAGAAGAGAGAAGAAGCCCAACCGCCTGTTTGTCGAAAAGCGATGTCCTCCAGTCGCTCGTCCATGTCGTCACGAACGTCGTCCTCTGGCGCTGGGCCGCCGTCTGGCATTTCGGAGATCGCGCCGCCGACGCGCATGCTACAGGACGCGCGCTTCAAGCTCTTCCTGCGCGTGCACTCGGGGCAGAACCTGCAGAGCTCGACGCAGGGCACGTACTGCAAGCTCTATTTGGGTGACACGATCATGGTGAGCGGTAGCCAGTCGGCGCTCATGCAGTTCAACTTGCTGAACGACAGTGCTTCTTCGAAAGCGAATGGCACGAATGCGAATGCGAACGACGCGCACCCGACCCACCGCGTGTTCCGCACGCACGTCGAGTACCCAAAACAGCCAGCACACCCGGTCTGGAACGAGAAGTTTGAAGTCGGCGTGTTTGATCCGACGAAAGAGGTCGTGAGCATCCGCGTGAAAAGCCAGCAGATGATCTACTGTCCGACAATCGGTGCGTGCGCAATCTACTTGAAGCAACTCAAGCTGGGCGAGACCGTGGACCAGTGGTTCCCACTGCACAAAGGGCAGCGTGGTGCAGGCCACATCCGTCTCCAGCTGCATTTGTCGATGAACGCAAACGTGCGTGTCATTCAGCAGCCAAAGACAGTACCAGTTGCAACAAAGGCAATGCCGATGGCTATGCCGGTGAATGCAACCGCAAATGCGATTGCGCTGCAGAAGAAGCGGGAGGAAGAGATACTGCGTCAAAAACGCCAGGCAGAGAAAGAAGCCGCGATGCAACGTGAAGAAGACGAGCGGCGACAGCGACGCAAGGTTGAGAAGGAGAAGGAGAAAGCACGTCTTCGCGCCGAGGAGGAAGAAGAAGAGCGGCGTCGTCAGAGACGAAAGGCCGAGAAGAAAGAGAAAGAGAAAGAGAAAGCACGACTGCGCGCAGAAGAAGAGAAAGAGCGCAGCCGACGCGAGCAAGAAGAGAATGAGCGAATGCTGCGAGCCGTTCGTGCTGCCGAAGAAGCCACCGCAGCAGAGGAAGAAGAGCGACGATCGGTCAAAAGCCAATCGAGCGGGAAGCAAATCTACGTTTGTAGCAGTGATGAAGAAGAATATCCAAGCGGTGGCAAAAAGTCCGATAATCAAGCTGAAGAAGGCATGCATCAAGCCCTTGAAGAAGCTGGCGCGAAGGTCGTGGAAGCGATGGCGACTGCGTTTGACAGTGACGGCGGCAAGACAATCGAGTACGTCTCTGAGAGTAACATAGTTTCTCAATCATCGTCAACAGAATCTTTCAAGAGAGGAAGCAGCCAATCTGTCAAGACGAAAAAGAAGCCATCGAGTCGAACAAGCTCCAGGAGCAGCAAGCAGAGCTTCTCTGCTACGGTACAGTCGATCGAGGATGCGATCCAGCGCGTGGAGCAGAATGCACTTCCCTCCGATTCCTCGGACGATGACTCATTATCGTCTTCTTCCATGTCGTCAGAGGAGGAGCGGCGTCTCCTGCGCAAGTTGAAGGAGAAGAAGAAGCGCCGCAAAGAGAAGAAGGCCAAGCATAAAGCCAAGAAGAAGTCAAAGAGCAAGATGGTGGACTCGGATTCAGACTCGGATTCGTCTTCTTCATCTTCGTCATCATCTTCTTCATCTTCAAGCTCATCGACATCCTCTGATGAGAGAAAGAAGCGAAAGAGCAAAAAGAAAAGCAAGACGAAAAACTCCAAGAAGGACTCGCGCAAGAGTCAGGGTTCCCGAAAGTCATCGTCCAAGTCATCGAAAAAAGACAAGAACGACAACGGTAACCAGTGGGGCGAGTACATCAGTGCAGCTGGAGACATTGCGTCACTCTACAGCACACTTGCTGGTGGCGGGGGAAACAACCAAGACTCTGGTGGCATCGAAACAATCTCTCAACTGGATATTCAACAGGATGGGGGCTTCGACATGTCATCGATGGGTGACTGGCTTCAAGCAGCGTCGAGCGTCTCGGACTTATTGACTGTGTCGGACGATCCCACTGACCAAACCGCTGCAGTTGTGGGGGTGATGACAGCGGGCATGGTCCCACTCGGCAAGTACCTTGGAAAGAAGATCCGTCAAGCGTCCGTAAATTCGCAGCAGAGGCAGCAGCAGCAGGACCAGCAATTCGTATGCCAGATTAACGGTCAGCAGGTGGAACAACTGCAGATGGCGGTAGAGGTGCAGAGTTACGAGGATACGACTGGTGGATGTGACAACAGCTACGAATATGTGGGAGAGCAGCAAACGGAGTCGACATATTACTTCTGAGGAGACGGAGGATCAAGATCAATGTCAAAAACTATTGTTTGTAATGAAAAATAAATGTTGAGGTGATGAATTCCATTCCTTTGAATACCTAAAAGCTACTATCACCAAATAACACCGACCAACACTTACACCGTCGACCACATGGGTTTGTTGGATGCTTCAAACAAAGAGTTCTTCTCTGTGCGCAGGTTCATCGACGCAGCCAAAAACTCGCACAGATCCGGCAAACTCATCTCCGACTGCGCTCGTCGCACAAACCCATTATCTGCGATCACCGGATTGTCGTCCACCTTCACATTGAACGGAATCGAGAGCACATAGCGTGACAAACGAGCGAGGAACGGGTACTTGATCCGCATATTCTGCCACCACTCCAACGGATTCGCACGCAGCGGAATTCGGCCTTCTTCTTGGAAAAACGACACCTCGACTTCCAGCAGATTGGTGGACTTTGCCATCTCCAACGACGACTTGGACGAGCTCAGCAGCATTTCTTCCTGTGCACAGGACGTGAGATTTGCTTGCAAGTCGTCCCACAAATCGCCTGGCTTACCCGAGCCGTTTCCATTGAGTTGGTCGTTTTCGTCTTCCAACGACATCGCATTCTCCGAGAGGTCGTTACCGTTCTCCTTGTCTTTCATCTTTGTTCCCGCGATATTGGCAGCCTCCACTTTCACGACGTCCCAGAACTCCAGTGGAGAAAGCGGTCCTTTGATGATAAACGAGCGTGTTCGAGGATCCAGAAGTGTCGCAGACCACAAGATGTTGAAAGTGTTGTGCTTCTGGGCGCCCCAGTCTGATTCCGGAGTCAGGAACAAGTAGCCAAAGCTGGCTGAGAGATTGGCGTACCCGAGGTCCTTCAGCGCGATGATGTCTTCAGGAAGTTCTTCCACAACGGCATTGGCTGAATTAGACTCGCCATCCTTCTTAGGGAAACCTAGGCTGCTTCCATCCGGGACCGCAACTTGAATCGGACGGGTGTCGCGAAGCTTTTCCAGGAGCGTACTAATGGATGGGATGATCAAGGAAGACACCACGCATCGTTCCGCCTCAAGCTGTGTTGTCGCGTCGGCGAACGGTCTCAAAATCGTTTTCAAGTGAGCGATGCGAGACCACTCGTACTGCGAAAGCGCTGCGAGCTGAACTAGCTTGGAGAAGTCGGACAGCCCTTCTTTGTGGATAACAAAATATCGCTTCAATGTTGGCATCATTTCAAACACCAATGACAGCACGTGGAAAATACGGCCGAAGGAAATCGCTGTCTCTCGAAGACTCAAGACGAACACTCGCTCATACAGTTCGCGGTTCATGTCCAGCTCTTCCAGCGCGATCTTCTGCAAAACCTTGCGAGATTTCCTGGACTCCTTCAAATGCGCGAGCAAGTACATTACTTTGATGATGAGATCACGGAGCGTGTGACCTGTCAAGTTCGATGGAAGCTCTTCGAGAATGCTGGTCGATACCTCGGCTTCTGGTAGCTCGTAGAATTCTTCAGCTGCTGACGTCGAACTCTCGACAAACTCTCCACCGTCCAGTCGACGATCGCACAATCCACCGTGGGATGTGAGAATTGAGCCACCCAAGTTGAAGGTCTCGGTGATGTTGATTCCGTTGATCGTCGCCAGCATTATATTCTGGAGCAGCGAAGAGACGCTCTCAAGGAACTCGAGCTTGTTCGCCGTGCAGAAAGAATGGTAGTTGTGACTCGGTGGATCAATTGCCAACACCTGGGGCATGTACTTGCACGGAACCACTCTCTCCAAAGATTTCTTCATTTCGTCGTCGTTGATCAGCTCCGCAGTGGTTGATCCCTGATGCTTTCCCATCGGAAGCACATGAAGGCATCTTCGAAAGGCGTTGAACTCCTGGTCCAGCCCAACAGCAAAAAGAGCGAGAAATTTTGTCGCACAGCCACTGGTATCTGGATCTTCGTTAGGCGACATTGCCAAAGCGCTTGAATCGCCCGAGTCGCTGTTGCTTGGTTTCCACTCGGAGATCATCAAGTGGGCGAAATCGGTCATCTTCATCTGCATCACCACGCGAACTTTCACTTCTGCAGCGAGCTTCTTTGCGTACCCGAAAGCAATTTCTTTCCCGAAAATGGCAAAACTGTTGGCTTCATTGAGATAGCCACCAGATCCGCCCGAGCACTCCATCATGAGGTTTCGAAACGCGTGGCTCGAGCAGACATCAAACGGCAGCATTTCGTACAAGCAGAGGTACCCCATCGCTTCCCGTACTTTCTCTGGGTTGAAATTCCCAGCCGCCATAGCTGCAACGCTGGTCCTCTTCTGTCCCGGCTGTCTTCCACTCAGTACGACGATTGGTTGCTGCTGCTGCACTTGCTGCTGGTGAAGCGCGCTCTCGTTTGGTGTAACTGACAATTGATAGTCCTGAAAGAACTGGTCGCTTCGTTTCTGCTTCTTCGTTGGCGTTTGCATCGCCAGTGGCGAAGATGGTGTGTCCTCCGATTGATCAACTTCGTCTTCGTGGCTCTCCAGCAGTTTTTCGTGCACATCTTCGTGGCTCTCGAGCAGCTTGCCTTGGCTGTCTTCCACTAGCTCTGTCATACTGGTGTCGCCGGAGGAGGTCGCTGGAGTTGGGGCTGGTGTCGGCTCGGGTGTGATTTTCTTCTTGCGACCACGTTTCTTCGCACCCACGAGGGTGTGCATCTGAACACTCTTCTTCTCCCCCGCATGCTTGCTGTACACCTCAGGATGGTTCTCCTTCAGATGGCGCCACAGGTTGGAAGTCACGCTCTTGCTGAAGCGTACAGACGACTTGCGCTCCAGTTTGCCCTGCTGGCGACACAGCTTGCACTTCGCGATCGACGACTCCTCTTTGCGCTTCAAGTGGAATCCTTCTTCAATATCGTACCAGCGGTACACTGCAGAGGCACTCGACGCTGCAGACGAAGACGCCCCATTCGCACCGCTCGACCCGCTCCCGCGTGATCTTGACCTACCTGACCCAGTCGATGAAACCGTAGTTCTGCTTGACGTATCAACGCTCGTACTACTCGTACTCGATGTAAACGTAGCGCTCGTCATCATCACCTGCATCGACCCGTCACTAGCACCGTTATTCTCCCCAACTATCGCATCGCCACTACCACTGGAATCGCCGTCGCCAATCGCATTAACTGAAGAAGACGCCACCGCAGCGTCGATCATCATGCCGCCATTACGGAGCATCTCCATGTGGCCCTTCATGTCGTCACCCTCGATCTCCAGCGCCATTTCGTCGACGTTCACCACGGCGCCGCCGTGGTGTGCATGCGCCACCGCATGCGCCTCTGCATGCGCGTCCACGTCCACTTCCACGTCGTCGTCGCCATAGAGCGCGGAGGTCGTCGGGTCGTCGTCCACCACCACTACGTCGTGCACGCCCACGCCGCTTGTGTCGTCCATATCGTCAAGCATCCCCAGAGACGGCAAAGAAGAGTGATGGTCTCCTGCGATTCGCTTTTCTTTCCTTTGTTGGTGGCGCAATTCAATGCGGAATGCGAATGAATTGCGAGAAATGGAAAAGTGTTGCAGAGAAAAAGCTCCCCAAACCACCAATTCAAAAACTATACAGAAGTATACAAACAGAAATATTATTTGTGGAACAACCTTATGTTACTAAATTTGGAAGCTAATTATGTGTTAATGGTTTTGAAATATTCCCGTATTTATGGATTGATTATTTTCTATTTTTCAAAAGCCCGTGATAGACGTTTATCGATTTTGAAGGGTATGAGCTTTCTCTTGTACAAACCTGCGATTTATCAAATCCTCCAACAATTTATGCATTTTCGTGAAACCTCCGAGAATCAATAGTGTTACGCGAATGTGAACAGATTTTGATACAAAGTGAAGTCAAAAAGCAGTTGCACGCAATGATTTTCCCACACTGAGGGTAGGGCTACGTTTTTTAAAGCTCGAAACCGTTTTTAACCAATCACGTAAATAAAGATAAAATAGGACTGGAACATTCAGGACAGGTTGAAGTCGTGCCGTGAGAAGGCGCCTTGCTCTCGTCGACCCGCTGCTCGCAGAAGCTCTTCATGATCGACTTTTCGTGGATCGACAGCAACGCGCGCGTCTGCTTTGCGGTCGCAGTGATGGTGGTGGCGAGGGCGGCGGTTTCTGCGCTCGCAGCATCTCCACTAATGGCAGCAGCGGCTGCAACCGTCGATGGGGTACCGCCCTTCGCTGGCGGCGATGACGTGCGCGTGTCTTCTTGGGCTGGTGACGCTCATTTATTTGCTGTGTGTGAAAAGCAAACGTGCTCTTGTAGAGGGAGAGACAGCCACTCAGGTGGCTATTATAACGGATAGCTCGCGGTTAACCTCCATTTGCTTGCACTTGATCAAATGCCACACATCGTCAGGAAGGTCTTCAGAATTCTCTCTTCCATGTCCACATTGAGAATGATCGGATAAGCCATGATGAAAATGCATCTTGACAGGATCTTGAGCCACAACATCTTCAATCTCCTCGCAAAAGCAGGATGATTATGTTCAATCCTCTCATCTCTTTCGCTTGCAAGGTTGTGCACCGCAAACTGCCGACAAACGTGAGCGCCTTGGCCATGCACCATACGGGTCAAGCGCGTGATCATCGTCACGTGGTCGAGGACGACATCGACCTGGATGGCGAGCGCCCACTCTAACAACTTGATACTCTATGCGGCGCAGTCCTCAAACTAAAAAAAACCGTGCTCATTCTGGTGCATGCGCGCCATCTGAATTGGCTTGTCCAGCATGGGTTTGCAGCTGTAACACCAGACGACCGTGTTGTGCGTGACACGGGAGTGCCAATTGGCGCAACCAATGCACATACTGGAGTATACGCGGATCCAGTTCGTGCAAGTTGGGGACCAGCAGGGAGAAACCGCAGGTGCGCAGGTTCATGAGCGACTCGCACCCGGAGGTGTCGTTGATGAGCACACTTGGTACCTCGTTGTAGAGCTTATTGACCTTTTACAGCCGCTCGCTCTTCTATTTGATCAACTCGATTGGGGGGGGGTGGGGGGGGTGGGGGGGAATATCGCCCCAACTTGCTGCGTAATACTGCTAATCGTGCCGCCTTGCGCCTTTGTCTTGAGGTCGCCAAGCAAGTTTGCCTTCTTTGTAAATGAGAAGCCCGTGCAGCAGACCGGCGACCAGGTTGTAGAGCAACTTGCCCTCCAATGCCTCGCCTTCGTGTAAGCGATGGCATTCTGCAACTCCATGAAGCGACTTTCCCCCTCTTCGTCCTATTCCTGTTCCTGCTCATGCTTGCTCTTCTGCTGCATCCGCCTTACGCTACTCATTCGAATCCAGCGTGTAGTGCTCGTCTACAACATAGTCCATAGCAACATCACCACTGATTTATGTCAACTACGGCAACCTGCGCTAGATTGATCAACATGTCCATCCACGCACCGTGTCGCATACTCTGGGGCTCTTGCACGGCGAGCAGTCATCCGTAGGAATAACCTTGAGCTCCTGCAGATGGCGCTTGAGCGAGATGATATAACGCGTGAAACCCTCCATCTCCATTTCGCGGTGCGTGTCGAGGCTTTAGTAACGGCTGCGCAGCTTCGTGGGTCGCGCCTGGAGGTTTTGGATGCGTCGTGTACACGCCTCTTGCACTCCTGCGCACTGCTCTTTGAGGATGTGGAGGTGCCGTTCTCTTGAGAACACCTGACTGCGGAATTCTTCTGCATACATGTTGCCTTTTCCTGGACTGCTTTATTCAAAGCCTAGGTCTCCGTGACGGTCTACTGGAGCACCTGCTTGCGCTGTATTGACTGCATCTCGCATTTCTGCTGCAGCTCGTTGAGCTTTTATTCGTGTTCGCGTAGCTTGTAAGGAGGTCGCGTACTTTAGCGAGTACGGACAGTCTGATCGCGCTCGCACTTAAGCGAGGACAGACGATACAGTCGAAGGATCGAGCGAGATGAGCGCTGGTCTGGCGAGGAAGCAAGAGGAGAGTGGTGTGGATCGG
>JAASGK010000262.1:0-31282 GCA_023334195.1 Globisporangium emineosum
CTACATATTCAAGCCATAAGCAGCGCCGGCGCTCGCTGAACCTATCGCCATTTCCCGTACCTGTTCACTCTTCCTCCTCTTTCTCGAGCTCTGCGCGGTGGATTTGTGAATGAAGAACGCCATTTGATTCGTCTTTGTCTGCACTACGATTGAGTAAAATTAGAGCTGAAACAACCCAATTATTGGCTGAAAAGAAGCAAAAATGTCACTGACCCTATTCCTATTTCCGGCACTGTATGCCAGCACGAGTCGACAATCTACATCGCACTTAAGCGAAAATCTCGTCAATCTTGAGCTGACGCAAAAGTATATATTGCAGAGAGTCCTTACATTTTCATCCACAACCTGGAATTCATTTGTGTTGTTTCATGCGCCTGCGATGAGCTCACTCTCGTGTTACTCTCACTGCGCTTCATCAACCACCAGATGAAATACACTGTATGAAAACGCAGCAACAGCGGAGACAGACCACCTAGAGTCACAACACAGCGACAATCAAAAGAGCAGCATCGACAACCACCGAGAATCACAGCAACAACCAAACAACATAAATGTTGAACTATTACCACTAATAATATTGACATATGAAAATTCCTAATTGAAGTAGGGTCTCAGTATCTTAGAGAGGTATATTCGCACCAAATTCAAACATAGATAGCGACGTATACATGTATACATCTATCCGGATTTTTTAACCGAAATGCGTATGTTTCCAAATTATTTTGTCCAAAGGTGGATGCCCAGAAATGCTGCATACCCTCACAGTTGAGGGTATGCATAACTAGTTTTACACAACAAATGAATTTGCATACGGGTTTGGTCATTTTCACCCTGAAAAAACCTGCAAGGGCAAGAGCCCTCAAGCCACGTGGACCACGCTATTTAAAAACATGAGAATTTTGGGATGAATTTGACAAATAGTGTGGGTAACATTAATTTAGGATAAGAGCAATGATGGATCCATGTGGGATGGGAACTTCAGGGATGATGGTGCTGCACGACGGATGGCACAGCTCAAACGAACGAGAGGCGGCGGAGGCGTGAAGCGGCGGCGGGACAAAGCGACCTGCAGTAGCCATGGTGAATGGTGGCGAGAGTGCGACCGCGACGCAGAAGCGCGTGGAGCTGGCGCTGGACCTTGATCTGCTGAACAAGCAGCAGCGAGAGGGGGATATAGACCAGCAGCAGCAGACCGCGACCCTGACGTCCCCCGAGTGGAGTGTGGGCTTCTTCGTCACGTACGGCGCGTTCTTCTTCGCTGGCGCGTCGGGTATCGCCATGTGGTCTTGCATCACGCTCTGTCTCGATTTCTTCACGCAGAAGTACCCGACCGAGCGCGTGGGCTTCGTGTTCCCCGTCGTGAACATGTCGACGCTGCTCGTGATCAGCCTGTACATGGTGCTCGCGGGACGACAGCTGTCGCTCGAGCTGCGCATGAACGGCTCGCTCGCATGCTACCTGGTGTTCGTGCTCCTGCTCCCGCTCGCAAACATCACGCAGTTGCCGAATGCGATCGCGTACGCGCTCACGATCATGGCGCTCGTCGGCTCGACGATCGCTTCGTCTATCATGCAGGCGAGCGTGTACGGTCTCGGTGGCGTATTCGGACCGTACTTCATCCAGGCAATTGAAGGTGGCAAGGGCTTTGGCGCGATTTTGTTGTTTGTGATCCGTTTGGCGCTCAAGCGGCACTTTGAGCTGCCAGCTACTACTCCTGGCGAACCGACAGATGCACAGCAGCAACAGAGGATCGACCTGGAGATGTACAACGCCAAGCTATCGATGGCGGTGTTCTTCAGCGTCGCGTTCTGCGTCGTGGCTCTCACGTGGGTGCTCTACACGACTGTCAAGTGCACCAAGTTCGCGGAGCCGATGATGGAAGAGTACATGATGGTGCAGAACGAGACCCCGTTCAATGTCACGCAGGTGCTCTCGCCACTGAGCAGCAGCAGCCCCACGCAACCGCAGTTCCCTGTCATGACCGAGCGCAGTCCACTGCTGAGCAATGCCGACCCCGACTTAGTCGCGACCAGTAACTCGCTAGAAGAAGGTGAAGGAGATGAAGAAGAAGAGCTCCTATTATTGCGCGAGCACGCATCCTCCGCAACGCTGCTTACGGTCGTTCGCGTCGCTGCCAAGCCGCTCTTCTCGCTGTTTCTGTCATATTTCGTGTGTCTCTCGTGCTTTCCTGGCATCATCTCGGCGATCCAGTCCACGACGTTCGAGCTCACCGACTGGTACCCGATTGTGCTCGTGGGCTGCTACAACCTCGGCGACCTGATTGGGAAGAACCTCCCCGTGTACGTGATGTACTTTGACGTTTCGACGCTTCACCTCCCGTGGCTCCTGCAGGTTTCCTTCATCCCGTTCTTCATCCTCGCTCTCGTTCACCCGATCGCCGACATCATCACGATCGGAGCTGTCGTGCTGCTGGGGCTCGTCACCGGATACGTCGCGACATCGAGCATGATCCTCGCGCCGAGCGTGTGCTCCGAGTACCAGAAGGAGGTCGCAGGGATGATCGGCGGCTTGAGTGCGATCGTGGGGCTCTGCCTTGGGTCGTACAATGGCTTAGCGCTCGAGACTCTCATCCAGCTCTACACGCAATCATGAGTCTTCAATCTGCTGATGATACGAGAAGAAGAGGAAAGGGAAAATCAACATGTGCGTCCATTAATAGGGAGTATCTGGTTGTCTGTCTTGCCAGCCAGCTCATGTCCTTGGAAATCTCCATTCTGCTCCAAAATAGAACCAACATATTCTCACTATCGCCATATTCTGTCTCGATCACTTCGCTTGGGTCTTGTCGCCGCTCCTCCTTCGATCTCCACTCACAAATTCCCACTCCTCTTGACTGATTTGTCTATCGCCATCGGCATTCATTGATAGTCATGCCTCTCGATCCTCAACGCACTCTCTAGTCATCACAATCGACTTTTGTGTGCTCGCTCACGCCCCATCACCCGACCAGTCTTCGCCATGGAGAGCCTGAGCACGACCTTCTCGCCACGCAGACCTAGCCAAGCTGACAGATCCTCCCGCCCGACGACTGCGAGGTCTGAGGTCGATCCGAGCTGCATCGACCATGAGGCGGTTCTCAGCCCCGAGGAGATTCAGATTCTCCGCCACCGATTTGCCTCGTATAACAACCACGCGACGCAGAAGACAAAGTCGCTATCTGGAGTTCAAGCGATCAAGCTTTTCCGGGACGACTACCCAGGTCTCTCGGAATGGGAGGTCCAGGAAATGTTTCGGAAATGCGATCTCAACTTTGACGGGCAGCTCTCGCTGGCAGAGTACTTGCAAGCACGAGCATACCACCGACTTACGATGGAAGCAAACACGGAAACTGAAGTGTTCCGAAGCTTTACGATCCTCGACACGGACGGGGACGGCATTATCCTTGCTGACGAAGTGTTGGCGCTTGTTGAACAGTCCGGATTGCGTACAGTTGGGATTCTCAAACAAGCAATCATGCAGTCGGCAGCAGCTACAAAGCAAGCAGAGCAGCGACTTCATCACCGTCAACAGCACATAACGACAACGCCACGTCGCCATCATGATGGAGAGATCACGTTCGAGCACTTTACGGAAACCATCCGGATGGTGAATCGTATCATGGAGCAGGAAATCGCCGCCAAGTCGCTCCGAGTGATGAGTCTTCAGGAGGAGCTGGCGCAAACTAACGGCTTGCTCAGTGCAAATCTTCGATCGCCACAGAAGCGATCCAAGGAGAAAAGAGAAGTGCTGCTCATAGAGATCGATGTGCTTCAGAGTGAGATCCTTCGAGCGAAGCGAGAGCTGCTCACTGACACGAACAACCCGCTGGGTCGCGTCTGTGAGAACCTCATCGCCACCTATGAGAACGAACAGCACGTATACGAATGCCTCACAAACTTCATCACCTACTGCAGTCTTCGTGACGCAACGCTTTTCCGGTGTAAACTGGGAAAATCCGGCAAAGGGGTCCACGTGCTCGACTCGGTGTTGCTGGCACCACCTCCACACATCAAGGTATTGATTGAGTTTTGCTGATCGTCGTCCCCTGGTCTGCTGGGGTTTTTTGCTCTTCACTTGATTCTGACTCATGGTGTCATCTGAATGCTCAACACCAGAAAACCGAAGAGTACGCCCGCATGATGGATCTGTCGCTCTCGTCGCCCAGCGCTTCAAAGCTAGTAGCAAACGTCCTGGACGTCAACGCTCGGGAGACTCTGAACATCGACATGGTTGTTGACAGCCACCAGCACCTCTCCACAACTTCCTCATCCAATACAGTTGATGATGATGATCTGCTGTTGATGAACCCGACGCTTCGAAAACAGTTTGTGTACTACACCACAGCAGCGAACGTCACAAACCTAGAGACCATGACGCGATCGAGCTTCACCAAGTTTGCGCGTGCCTGCGCGCTCGACATCCTCTCGACTCCACCGCTCGCCGAGGCTGATCTGGTCAACATCTTCGCGAAAGCATGCGGTACAAGCAAGCTCATGACTTTCAAGCAGTGGATATCCGCGACTCGACTCATTCTCCAGCGCGCTTTTCCACAGCAGGTACATGCTGTTGCTGGTGGCTTTGTCGTGCTTTGCCCGCAATACTTGTTCGCCCAGAACTTTGTCACCCACCGTTTCTCGCTCCGCTCAAACAACACAGTGCACCACAGGCGAAGAACTCGAGGCGCTCGTGAAGAGTTACGTCATCCTGAAAGCGAGAGTCATCCAAACGCAGAATCTTGCCCCAGATGTGTCGCTATCCCACGTCATGAAGCTCTTGAAGGAGCATATCTGGCAGTTCAAGCAGATTTTCTCCCACTTTGGAATCCAAAGCCTCGTCGAGGTAATATTAGCTGAGGAGGACTGGACGCAGTAGCTCTTGCATTCTGTCATTCGAGGCACGATTTAACTGACGATACTTCCTTCTGACTCAACAAGGTTGACAGCAAAGTGACGGTCGACATGAAGGAATTCCTCTGCTTTGCTCGAGCCTTCGGTACGCTTTTCATCCATCGCTGTCTTGAATCGTATGGGTTCTGCAGGTGTCTGACTGCCTCGTTTCTTTAATAGGGATTCTTTGTTCTTCGGAGGAGCGAGATGGAGAGCCGTACACACCACCACCAATGTCCGAGAGTCCGGTCATCAAGCCGATCAGTTTGATGGAACTCGTGCGCGAATTCTACGCCGCCAAGCTGGACGTGAGCTTCTCGAATCCCGTGCGCCGTGACACCGCAGACTTGAGCTTTCGCGAATTTCTACGCTGCATCCTCCGGATATCGCTAGCGATGCACGCTCACAACCCGAGGAAGCCAGGTAAAAATCGGGCAAACGGCATTGTTTCCACAACTTTCGAGGCACTGAAAGAAGAAGAAGGGAAAGCCACCGAGCGTCCTCGCACACCGTTGTATCACCGCAGAGGTAACATCTTGGGATCCTCGCCCACGAAAATCTGCAAAATGACAAGCACCTCGATCATATCCAAGCTGCTTCGCACATCAAGAGCGATGATAAGTCAGCGTGAGACTCATCCCACACCAAATCCACACGAACGTACTGACTTTTCGATAAACACCAACCGCGATCCATTGACCATCGAGTCCACTCGTTCACCAGTTCGAATCGTGTACAGCCAAAAAAGCCCAGACAAACGCAAGTCGACAATGTTGGTTGGACCAGAATCTTCGCTGTTTTGCCCTGCTCGCCCAGTGATGCCTCAAAAGACACGCTCAAGACCAGTTACATCCGGCGGCCCTCCAGTCATTCGACTCATTCGTCCACCTGATACATGAGAGTGTGTCTGCGACCTACTCAGTGCGTGTCTTGAGAATCTGCATTTTCTGGGAAACCAAAAGCCGCTCGCAACTTCTGGGATACAGCCGGATCAAGAAGGCTGTCCGGAAATTGTGTCGACGCCCCTCGT
Source organism: Globisporangium emineosum (assembly GCA_023334195.1). Taxonomy (NCBI): domain Eukaryota; phylum Oomycota; class Peronosporomycetes; order Pythiales; family Pythiaceae; genus Globisporangium; species Globisporangium emineosum. The sequence goes on from JAASGK010000262.1 coordinate 5,917, forward strand.
GCTACCAACGACTTGGACTCTCCACTCGATTCTAGAGACAACGGGTCCCACACCTTTAGGAACAACAGCAGCTTCTTCAGTCTTTGTGCAACCTGGAACGACGAGGACGAAGACGACTCGCGGGAAGACCAGACTACCGATCATGAGGAAAACAGTTGTGAGCAACTTGACGAGGATGAAACTTGCTCAACCAACCGATACAAACAGAATGATGACGTACTTGACTCAACCATTGCGTCGTAGAAATGGACAGCAGGGATCACCGACGCATCATAGGAATTCAGCCTCATGTTTCGCCACGAAATTGCAATTGCACGGTCCACCTAAAACAATACAAAAACAATCAACATCGTCAAACCAGTAATGCAGAGGAAGAAAACAGTGGAAGACGATTTTGTACCTCTCCTGAATCCAGCAGAGCTTGCACGAGTGGAATGATCGCTCCCAGACGAATGTACATATCCAATCCTGCTTGTAAAAGTGCTCTGTTCGTCATTCCATGGTGCACCAAAAGCTCCGCGAGTTCATTAGAATCGGATAAAATGCGGTTCTGCAGAAACTGATACAGCTTGTCTGGCTCGTTGGCTGCTAGAAACGCTTGGGCAAGAGCAATATACCTATGTGAGACAAAGAACATTCGGTTAGGAGTGCACATATGATGCAATAAAAAGGATTGCAGTGGTAGGATACACTTACGTGGGGCTCTCGATCGGCACCATGTTGATGTGCAGATTCTTGATAAACTCGGACAGATAAATACTCAGCCGCCCGTTCCTCGCAATCTACGAAATACAACATTAAGTGAGTGAACATAGTGATTCAAGTAGAAGCTTTGCGAGGGTGGCAACTCTTACAGTTGAGTCCGGTAGCAGCACATCCCAGACGTGCTGGTAGAACTCTGACTGGTAGATAAGGAGAAACCCGTGCACGTTTCGACTCGGTGATGCAATGAATGAAGACGAGAACACGCCACTTTTCACTCTACTTTCAGCAAACGCGCGGGTCCGGAATGACGATTTGCGAGCCATGCGAGGCGTCAAGTCGTGCTGCGAAGAATGTGTCGAGGAAAAGGAGCGAACGCTGCTCTCGTCGTCACTACTCATGTCGTTTGGTGAGTCATCTGACCCGTGGTCCACTTCGTGATGCGTGATCGTCTGCACAGCGTTGAATAGGTTCACTACACCTGAGATAGTCAAATCTTGTTCTTGCAGTGTGTCGAGCACGAGCTTCAGCACCAGCATCTTTGCGAGCGCTTCATCCCCTCGACGCAGCAGAAACGGGAGAACGTCCTTGTGACGCGCACACGAGCGACAGATGCCACGCAAATTCACCTGTAGCTTTCGAACCTCCACTTGCTCCATTAGATCTTTCCGTCCTTTGACTGTGAACGACCGCTGCACAAGGTTCGGAGAGAGGAACCGCCATCGCGAGAAGTAGTGACCGTCGGCTTCAAACTGGTGGTGGTCCATCTTCCCGAGGTTCATTGTCGTCATCGCACGCTCAAGCTTCGCTGGCTTTCTCTTAGAAGGAGGACTTGATGAGTGTGAACCATTTTCATCGTCTTCTTCCACCACAACCGGGATCCCAAGGAATTCGTCGCCAAGATTGACATGCAGGCTCATATAGTCAGCGCTTCGTGCTCGTCGAATGTGGTGCTTGGATGCTTCGTTATCATGTCGCTCAGTGGTCTCGCGATGGGTTACTATTTCATCTTCTACGCTGTCTTGATCATGGGTTGGCAAAGCATCTGATGCTGACGAAGATCCCGAAGATGACGGTGATACCGACGGCAACACACCTGGGATGCGGGCGGGTGATCGCAGGGAAATCGGGAGCGGGTGCGAGAACGGGTCGCTCACGTTCCCGTCACACTTGATATCAAAGAAGAGACTCACGTTGAAATCCAAGCTGTGACAAACCAGCAAGTTGTCCACAACCGAGTACTCCAGCGCGGTTCCGGGTGGGAGCATCAGGTTGAGCGACCGCACGCACGACACTTTGCTGCGCTCAATCAGATACAGCAGTAGCTTTGTTGACCGGGTGTCACCGTACACGGCGTACAGCTGACCGTAGAGTGGCGCCAAATAGAGATCGTTTCTACTCACAGGCGCGGAGAACACGAGTCGCGGCAACTTCTCAACACTCGAGCCGTGCAATAAATACGGGATAATCTCATTCGCGCGCGACCCGGTGCTGATGATCAAGACTCCGTGGGACGCCGCGTACCAGAACGTGTGGATGTACACACCAGTCGCGCGATGAAGCGCACAGTTGCGCCGCTTTGCTGACACGCGATAGTGCTCGATGCCCATCTTCGTGATCAGAAACAGATCCTGTGAGCTGCTCGACGCGCTCGAGTGGGTGTTCCACATGACGCCGTCGTTCAAGATCCGGTTTCCAGCGTTCGGTTTGCACATGATCCAGAATTTCTCTCGCGTCGCGATTCGAATCACCTGCACTTCAATGTCGCTCGTCTGCACTGCGAGGTACTGCTTGTCAAGCGACAGCTTCATGAGCGCGACTGGATCTACCTGCTCCTTCTCGAACACCGCCTGGCCACGACTATCTCCGACGACATGGTGTGAACTCGCTCTGGCACCGTCGATCTGCCGTAGTTGTGGATCTGCAAAGTCGTAGAGCATCGAGACTCCACAGTATGAGCGTGGGGCGTTCTCCTTCTCGGCGCCATCGTCACTGAAGTCGTCGTCGTCGTCGTCACCATCATCAACATTCCTTTTATCTACATACTCATTCTCGAATACTTCGCGTACTCCATGAGACACGCCTGGGCGCGTCATTTTCGCCTTCGCTCGGCTGCCTGCCATCTGATCATTGCGGTGGTCCCGCCCCGCGGCGTCAAGCGTCGTGTCTAGCGTGATCTGCCGCAGTTTCCTCGAATGGGGTGAGAGCACGAGCACGCTTTGGTGCGCGTCGTCGTACCAGGCGTGGCGCGAGTCGCCCGTGTACTCCACGCCACCGCGCGCGCTCAGGTAAAGGTGGCCGTCGTCGCTCATCGCAGCGGAGTTTCTAGAGGCGTGGTGCGGCGCTTCCTGCAAATGCAAAGACCCACCAAATCATTTGGCACATCTTTTCTTCTCATGAACGTACTGTAAGCGTTCGTATAAGTGGGAAATTATATTTATTGATATACTGTTTAAATTGATTAGTGTTTGCTCATTTTGATTTATTAGTTCATACATTGTGTTGTCGTATAAAATCAAGTACTTTCATATATGATACATAATGACTTTATTCATTAAAATAGACAAATATGTTTGCATTCGCATATATTAAAATAAAAGAATTGACGGTACTCGCTTCCTGCGCATCCGTGACGTACTTTTTTGCGGGGGAACAACAACAGCGCAAACAAAGCAACAAGGGGAAGGAAACACGATCGGAAGCGACCATCTCTCTCTCTCTCTCTCTCTCTCTCTCTCTCTCTCCCTCTCTCTTCGGTGCTTCGCGTGTATCTCTCTGTGTCTGTCTAACGGCCTCCTACAGCGAGCGCGCAGATGTTTCTCCAGTGGGTCGCCAAGTGCGAGCTCGTGCCGCTCTCGGCCGACTCGTACGTGCTCAAGGTGCGTTGCCTTCGCTTTCCAACCCAGCCAGCCCCGTGATAGTGCGATGTTAAACCATGTGTATGTGATGTGTATGCTTTAGAAATTCTCGGACAAGTGTCAGCGCGGCATGTGCGGCATGGTCGTGACGTTCCTGAGCGGGGACAACCTGGATCTCCCAGACGTACTGCCGAGCGGCCATCACATCCGATGGTCCATGGAAGTGATTGGACACTCGTTCGCGCTCGGGATGGAAGACGCGGACGTGATCGCGGGGGCGCTCAAGATCTACGAGAAGTGGCTCGGTGTCGAGGTGCCGAACCTCAGTGCTACGAATGGAGGCAAACCCAAGGACCAACGCCCCGCGTGCATGCAGAAAGTGGAGCAGTCGTTCATTCAGGACATGTTGGGCCAGATGACGCTGCTCTTTGAAGAGAGAACGGACGCCGCATCGCGGTCCAGTGACGCACTCGTCGCCAAGCACGTGTCGCTGTGTATCAAGTACGTGGGACACTAATTGTGGAGGGTGTGGGTGTGCTAATCACGCCTGTGCTAACAGCACTTGTGCATTTCTTTTTTTGTCGAGAACTGCAGAGTGCTGGATGTATTTGATGCGCTTGTCAAGCGCCGCGGCAGCGCGTTGTCACCGCAGACCTGGGAGCGAATCATCCGCCTGCTGCTCGGAGCTGCCGATGGCGTCCTGCACGGCTCGAAAGGCGCGCTCGGCAACCATCTGTGCGGACAACTGACTCGCATCCTGTTTGAAGTGTACCTCCGATCGCTTCCGTTCTGCGGCCCAAAGATCGACATGTGGACTCTGCTACAGAAATTTTGCCGCCGCTGGATCCATCGTATCCTCGTGATCGAGCAATGGAACGCCACGACGCTGGCGCTGACCAGGAGTCTGATGAAGCAGATACACGCCCCGGATGCGAGCAAAGAGATCGAGATCACCTGGGCGGAAAATCGCGTGCAGTCGAAGTTCGAGTATGTGCATTTGCGTTTGTTGGTGCGATGCGGTGAAAAATGGTGTGTGAATGGGATGGTTACTCACTTTGACTGTGTCTTGTTCGTTACTCTAGGCTGGAAAGCTCACAGCTCGCGTATGCGTGGCACCGCCTGATTCGCGTCATCGGTCACCCGTCGAGCATCTCAGATCCAGATGTGTACCTCGCTGCCATTGTATGACGATAATTTTGAATTCATGGTGAGGTTTGTTTGGCGTAGAGATGACTGACGCTCTTGTGGTTCAAATGTGTGACTTGTGCGTGCTGAATTGTGCAGAAAGGAATCAGCCGCCTCGCAGATGAATTCACTCGCATCGAGCAATTACCAAAAGTCAAGTGGTCGCAAGTGCTGGGCGCGCTCAACTCTGCTCCGACCCGAGACAATTCGATCTTCGCAGCCGTGACGAATGGCGGTGCAGAGCACGATGCGATCGTCAAAGAAGTCGAAAATGGGATGCAACCTCGGTCACCTCCTGATGTCAACACCGTTCTGCGCTTGCTGGGGCCGTGGTTGTTTGATGCGTGCCTCACGCGGAAACCACGATTTGATGCCGGGCGAAGCGAAGCTCTTTGTTGTTTGGGAAAGCTCATATGCCAGGTTTCCGGTGGGCGCTCCAAGAAAATCAACTGGGCATACGGCATTCGCAGTCTGATGGCGCTTCAGAATGCGTTGCTGGACGAGGACAAGCGAATCAGCGCATCGGCGGTCTTTAACTGGTCCAAGGTGTTTGGGCTGTATGGCAACCACACTCTTCGTGGCGCTGGTGTGATCACGGGATCATTCCACAAAGCTGTCGAGCGCATTTTACGGTATGAGTATCATAGTTACATATCTTGATGCCTCACTCTTGGCTAATGTGCTCTATCTGAACTGGTTTATATGCTATTCTGAAGGGCTACGGATCCCAAAGAGGCGACCACTTTACCAAAAGCGAACTTATCGGACAGCGGTCGCCGAGGCGCCGACCCGTTCTACACTCAAGACGAACACTCCGTGGGCGGTATTCCTGTTGTTTTGCTTCGTAGAGCAGCTATTGAAGGGTGTAGCTCCTTGCTCACTCTCCACGCACACCTTTCTGTACGTTTTAATTGTGTGGACTGGCTGCGGTTCTATGATGAACTTATTTTCTGACGAGTGTGATTTGTGTGTTATTTCAGAGACATTTCATCAAAGAAGCCGAGAAACAAATCGTGATGCCATCGATGCTTGGGATCCCCGGTCTGTATTCGAGCCTGCCAAAGTACTCGAGCTCGAACGTTGTGGCTTTGCTGATGCACGCGATCAACTCCGAGATCGATCCCACGAATCATCAAATGATGATGTGGCTCCTGACAGTTGCTATCCAGCAAGAAGCGTCATACTGGGCGATCGGGTTGGCATCAAGTCGAAACTCACAAGTTCCTGTGACAGTTCTGCTTATCTGCACGATCGTGAGCAAATCGGGACGATACAAACCTCAGGTTCTGTTCACAGCGTTCGACTGCCTCCGTCATTTGTCCCTTGTATGCGAGGAGCTCTTTTCCCACGCCACAAGCTCCGTTGTTCACGTGGTCAACACCTGCTGCGACTTTATCACCAACAGTGCTCCAGTTCTTCGCTCAAGCCGTGCTCCGTTCTACTTGGACTCGCTGATGGCAGCCGCGTACCACTGTATCATTGAGTGGATTGTGGCCGCACCGCTATTGCTGAGCAAACCGCAAGTGATTTCAAAGATCATCGCGACGGTCGTGGATGGCAACGATCGCATCCAGTCGTTCACGTCGAGAAACACCGCCATGGCTGTCCGTGAGGCGGCGCAGAAGTTGGTGAACATGCTGATGAAGCACCACGTCGCCCAAACTGCGAGCGGAATGAATTCACGCTCTTCAGTTTTGAACGAAAAGGTATGTGACCGACAACATTTACGACTGAGAGTACTAAATACTGATCCAAACCCGTTGAATGCTCTTCATGTGTGTAGAGTGTCTTGGCGGAGCTGTGCGGCGAAGAAACCGCAGACGTGTACAACCACTGTCGGTTCTTTTCGATCAACAAGAGTTCGATCCTGACAGTGATCGAGAAACCAGATAGCGCACCTGGTCCGGGTGAAGCCATTATGATCATGCGTGATTCGACTGGTCGGTACGTTTGGCGATCTCGACCACGATACTGCGATGGTTCACGTCCGAAAACGCTGGAGGAGTTTGAAGAGTATGTAGAACTGAACAATTCTGAGTCAGACACCGAAGAAGCAGATTCGGATGATGATGACGAGGGCCAAGATGACGACAATGATTCAGCACCAGGTGGCAGCGATCCACTTCTACAAGCGATTCGTGATACCCAGAGCAAAACGGCAATGATGAGCTGGCGAGCAGGAACCAACGCAACTGCTGGAGGTGCTGCTGGTATCGATGCTGACTCGAGAAAGGTGCTGTTGGGTGAAGGAAATTCGGGGATGAGCTCGCTTATCGAGAGAAGAGCGATGGCGGCTGGTCGTGACGAAGCACGCGAAACGCAGGACGCAATTTTTATGGATTTGCTGGAGTACCAGAGCCGGGAAGACAAGGAATCACACCCGTCCACTGGCTCGAATATGATCCGATGCGCCAAACCAGCAGCCCCCGTAAAAGACAAGAACCTCCGATCATGGGAGACGGCACGGCGAATGATGACCGAGCTTGGCTTCTTGTCTGTTCGAAACTGGGGGTCTGTGTTCGCAATGAACGCGTCAACTGGAGAACTGCTTCGGGACCTTGAGTCGTTCGACAAGCTCCCAGATCGCGAGACATTTGAGATCGCTATCGCTTATGCCACAAGTTTGGGCTCAAAGGGTGGCTACGACAATGTCCACATTGCCAGCAGCTCGGACGTGAGATCTGGCGACGTCACTCTTTCTCCGGACTACAAGCTCTTCCTTGGTGCATTGGGCGAGCGAGTGGATGCAGAAAATCACATTGGGTACATTGGAAGCTTGGACACCGAGCGCACAAACGGGAAAATGCTTTATCACTCGCACTACAGTCACGAGACCTGCTTCTACGTGCCAACTATGCCATTGGAGTCAAAGAGAGGGGCAGCTCTGGAGGAATCACCGCAAGAGTCGCTGAGCCTTCTTGAAAGATCGAATGTTATGATCTTGTGGAACGAATGTCAGCAAAAGTATCGACCTGGAAGTGTGCTCTGGGACACGGTGTTCAATCTCCCGACCCCGACCTCGCGAGTGATCATCGTCATCGACCCGCTAGACAACGATCTCTACTGTGTGCACATTTCGCACGAGTCGTCTCCGTTATTTAACCAGCGGGATGTGATCACCAACGAAGAAGACAACTGCGTTGATGATGGCGAAGTGTATTGCTCTCGGGTGCTTGGTCCGATTCAGGACGGCATGGTAGTGAATGGAGCATGGCTAGCACCGCTGGTGCGCCAAACCGCGATAAACGCTGCGATGTTGTCGCGCTCGTTCCACCGATACCAGTACGACATTGGCGCCATCACCACATCTCCAGTCGGCCCAGAGGCAAATCGTGCCGAGGTGATCGCGTCAGTTGTGGAGAAGCACATGCAACCGAAGCTCCCTGGCGACTTTTATGGCGGACTGTTTACAGACTCGATGGACTCCAACAGCCATCGAAGGACTTAGACCGACGGGAGAAAAAGGTGAAGGTGGTGATGCTCTGCTGCGATGTGTTCAACGGTTCAAGTGCAGTTATTTTGTGTGAAAATGGCGACATGTGGAAAACGGGATGCGGGAGTGTTTCTTTTTCCACCTCTCGGTTTGTTGATTTGGATTCAGTTTTGCTCTGCCTGCGTGGCTTACATTGGCTGTCGAGTCTGTGCTTGCCTACCTGCCTATCTGTGATGTTCAACTATGTTTAGGGAGAAAATGCGAGGAGAAAGGCAACAAAAGCGGAAGGAAGAAAAATAACGACCAGACAAGAACTGAAAGTCAAGTTTGGTTGAAGTGCGCGGCAACAGCGACTTCACGCTCGCAGTCTTGGAGTATCGAGAGGAGCCTGATTGCAGAAAACGTTTGGAGGAGCTGCTGGCATCAAGGCAAAGGAAGAAATGAGTAGTAATGGTCGCGGGTCGTTCTTGCTATCGTCTCCGCTCTCGCTCGCAAAGGGGCTCGGCTTCCATCAAGGCAAGGAGCAGATTGGTGGCCAGGTGGTGTCACGAAGCGACTTGAGCAGCGTGAAAAAATCTAGTTGCAGCGAATCAAGTGTGACTGGTGACGCGACGATGAATGACAAGACCATGGAGGGGTACCTGTTTCTTCGCGTCCACGTGCGCCGTCGTCGCTACTGTGTGCTGAGAGGTCGGACCTTGCATGTCTTCGACACAAAAGATGAGTCTATTGCTGCGAAAGGAAAAGTTGGCGCCGCCGCCAAGAAGTTCGTCACGGTCGTTGGGGTAAAAGACGCCATGGAGTTGGAGAAATCTGTTCGAGCGTCGCTGCTGGGAATCGGGAATCACATAAGTCTGGAGAATGCGCTCTTGATCAGTACCCCGAAGTCCAAACTCATCGCTGTCGAAGCAGAAACCCACACGGAGAAGCAGCGGTGGCTGCACGCGATGTCGTGCTTGAATTTCGCATCAAGCGCGAGTGAGAAATCGTTTTTCCTGTCCATTCTGCAAGACAACGCAACTTTCGACGCCCATGTGGCGGTCTCGTTGTTGCACAAGTACAGAGACAACGAGGTTGGAACCGAGTTGATCGTCGACCGACTCGCCGAGTACTCGGAGAGGAACATCGACGATGTCGAGTTTTACATCCAGCAGATTATGCATCTCGTGGTGAATGCAGAGATGACGAAAACGGAGAAGCTCGTGCACCTGCTGCTCTCAATCTGTAAGGCGAAGGTGTACGTCGAGCATCTAGGGAACTGCATCCACTTGGCGCTTCAGCTGTTCTGGTTGCTCGAGGCAAAGATACAGGACAAAGATCCCAAAACATATAATTTGTGCGCGAAGCTGCTCATGTCGATCGAGGCGAAAGTCGTGAACCAGCACTTCGAGCTGCCAAACAACGAAGGTGGGGGCGGCGTATCGAAGCTGCTGATGGAGATCCCGGGAATGAAAGAGCGACTGCAGGAAATGACGCGCCAAAAAGCTGAAAACCAGGACACTCTTCACAGTGCTGGAGCGAAAACAGCCGAATCTCGACCAGAAGAACTCTTTTCCTCGACAGAAAAGACCTCGCTTGCGTTGCTGACAATCGACACAAAGGGCATTTTGATCAGCGCTGATGGTGAACAAGTCGAAGGGTCAGAGCAAGAAGCACAGTCTCCAGCTACACCGGACGTCCAACTGTCTTCTGATGAAATCAAACAGCAACGCGAGCTTCTGCTCAAGTGGATGGAGAAGGAGCGACAGAAGAGGTACAAGTATTTCCACCAGCAGCGAGATTTCGTCAAGGCGCTCGCTGACATCTCCGAGAAAATGCGCTTGATCGACCCACCTCAGGACCGCAAGAAGCACCTGCCGGCAGCGCTCGAGAAGCTCACGATTCCTGACATGGCGTACATCCCACTGGGACGAGTCTCGGATCCATTCTGCCGAATCACACGGGTTCTAAAAGATGAAGGCACCGTCTTTTCGACGCACAGTCGCGCACCGTGCTTGCTCTGCTTTGAGGTGATTGAAGATCACGTGAACGACGCTGGCCATCGCAGCTCCGATACCAAGCCGGTGCTGACGTCAATGACAATTAGTCCTCGTCACAGTCGCTCGATCAACAGACGCGGAAGCTTGGCGTCTGTGTGCTCGTCTGTGTCATCGACTCCGGATGAAGAAGCAGAAGTCATTGGATTCATCAAAAAGTTCTCGATAAACGGCAAAATCATTTGTGTGGACGAGCACTCGACAACTGGTGGTGACCCAAGTGAGGTTAGCGATTTCAGCAAGCATGGAGAGGCATCGACAGTGCGCACAAACGAGGCGACGGCGCTCCAGGAGCTTGAAAAGCAGCTCGACATCGACATTACAATCGTAGAAGAGCCGATGGGCGGTGATTCGCCACGTCACGTTTCTCCATCACCTCGCGAAAGCGCACCTCGTGAAAGCGCACTGGCATCTGCTGCGTCAACGTCAAAGTCAACGGCTTCAAGTTGCTCCTCACTGAACAGCGAAACTGGTCTAGTCCGACGTAATTCCCAGAGTGCGTACGAATTTGGTCTCTCCAAGATGCTGTCCGAAGGAGGCGTATTTGGAGAGAGCTGGAAGGAGAAGAAGGTGAGTCTCCCCATTTTTCAGAAACCAACGTGCAGTATCGAAGTAATGACTGACAAATACGTACTTGTTCACATTTCAGGAGCGAATTCGAGCATCATCTCCACACGGACATCTTCCCGGTTGGAACGTGATTTCGTTGGTGAGTATCCACTTGTTTCCCCCTCAGCATATTCTGATACATCGATTCCTTTTCGTTGCTCACCATTTCTCAAAACTCGATTCTTCTTCGTTACTCTATGCAGATCTCCAAGAGTAATGACGACATCCGCCAAGAAGTGTTTGCAATGCAGCTGATCACGAAGTTCCAGGACATTTTCCGAGAAAGTGAGCTCCCGCTCTTCTTGCGCCCGTACCGCATCGTGTCCACTGGCAAAAACAGCGGACTGCTCGAGACGATCACTGACGCACAGTCTCTCGATGCGCTCAAGAAGAGAAGCGACTACCAGGGGCTGCGCAAGCACTTTGAGCGCACGTACGGCGGAGGCGACACGACGTCAAAGGCGTTCAAAGCTGCTCAGCAGAATTTCCTTCACAGTCTCGTGGCGTACTCGGTCGTCTGCTATCTACTGCAAATCAAAGACCGTCACAACGGGAACATCTTGATCGACACGGACGGGCACTTGGTGCACATCGACTTTGGTTTCTTACTGGGGATCGCACCTGGTGGCAGCTGGAGCTTTGAAAGCGCGCCGTTCAAGCTCACAAAGGAAATGGTCGAAGTACTTGGCGGCGTGTCTTCAAGCCTCTTCGGGGAGTTTGTCCAACTGTTCGTACTCGGAATGCTCGCTGCGCAGCGTAATGCCGAGAAGATCATCACGCTCGTGGAGATCATGATGAGCAACTCCACTTTTCCCTGTTTCCAGGACCGCGACGTCTCGAAAGATCTGCAGAAGCTTCGCGACCGCTTCCTTCTCCAGCACTCGACGGAGCAACTCGTGAAGGCGTCGATGAAGATGATCAGCTCAAGCTACAAGAACAAGTGGACTAAGAGGTACGACCAGTTCCAGAAAATCACGAACGGCATCTTGCCATAGAAAAGATCGCGAACTTTGTTGACGAACAGCTCAACACTTTCATAATCATAATAATGCTACCATGATTAAATCATCGCTGGGGCTCGTAGTCGAACTGAGATAGACTGAGATCATTCATATCGTATTCTGTTGGTGCCTGCGGTCGAGCAGTTTCCGACTTTATAAGAGGAGAGCTCTGCTGGGGCTGGTAGCCTGCCATTCTTGTTGGAGGAGGAGCATTCGTGTTTGCTATTCTGGTTGGAGGAGGAGCATTCGTGCCGACCGTGTGCAATGGTTGACGAGGGTATTGCCCTTGACCATAAGGCGATGCGCTTGTTGATGTTGGTGGTGGCTGATTTTGTAGTGGGGCTGGGTTAGGTTGAAACGCTCTTTGCTGTTGTTGATGATGTTGTTGCTGTTGTTGTTGCTGTTGTTGTTGCCCAACTGGTGCTGCTGCTGGGCCTCCATGCGCTGCTGCAATTGCTTGCCTTTTATTCATATCAACCGCCTGTATTGCAGAGGTTCTGGAGGCGACTCCGTTGGTAGAAATCCCGGGTTGCCCGACAGCACCATTGCTCGTGTTCGTTGAAGCGAATGACGAAGAAGCTGCTGGTGGACCGTTATTATGCCGTGGCGGGGCGGAGGTATTCGAAGAATTATATGCTGCTTGAGGTGGAGTTTGCACTGGTTGTGGACGAGGCTGCATAGGGGCTGGCGCATTCTGTGGCTGCATCGGAGTTGGCGCACGTTGTGGTGCGTTTATGGTTGAAGCGGCTGCAGTCAAGACAGTTGGCATACCAGACGCTGATACTGCCATCGCAGCGGTAGCTCTCCCAGCCATTTCGGCTGGAGATGCAGCATTTGTAGCCATTGGCACTCTGTTCGAATGCACGTCTTTGATGTGCTATTGAATACCAAAATCATAAAAAAGAAGTTCGGTTAACAACGTATCAAAAGAAGAGAAATGTCAACTGTGTGCTGATGAAAATTACCTCGCGATCGTAGCAGGAGTTGCCCAAGTACTCTCCAAACAGGCGAAGTGCTCGCTTTCGAGCATCGGAAATACTCGCCTTTGAGGAACACATCAAACCAAAGAGTCATATATATGAGCACTCCCACCAATCCACATTTTACATGTATGATGTCATACTCTCACCTTTTTCGCCTGTTCAATGGCGGCACCAAGGTCCCGCTGACCGTCAGCTTGCCCAAATCCAAAGTCTTCATGACTCGTGCCATCTTTCAGCTCAATCCTTACAAGCGAACTGAAGCCAATGCTCCATCGATCTCCTTTCTGGGTTCTCTATTGATGCACGCACACGAAGAAAAAATAGTATGGTCAGCAACACATCATCCAACGACAATTGCATGCTGTAGGAACAGCACACGCACGTATTCTTCCTTGCATTCGATGATGCGACACGACCAGCCGTTGAACCCGAACGCCTGGTTCGCCAGCTCAATCGCTTTGCAGCTCTCGATGTATGTCAGACGGGTGCCGCCCGGACCGGGACGGCGCGTCAAGTGGCTTTTGCCGAGCTTCTGGTGCAGGAACGCATTCACGTTCTGCTGCTCCGTGGACTGAAAGCCCACATTGCCGAAGCGCACTTTGGTACCGTTGACCGCCGACAGGTTCTGCATGAGCTCCTTCGCGATCATGGCTGCGACCATCTGCTTCATGTCGTCGCCCATCGCCGCCGCTGGCTGCTTGCTCTCGCGCTCGCTGCTCTCGTCCAGACGCCGCTTCATCTTCCGTGTTGCTTTCTTGGAATGTTGGTTTTTGAATTTGCTGCCTGTTCAAAAAGTTGCAGTTGGGTGAAACGAAATTCAAAAAACAAAATTAGAGAGTTTTTGATTGCTACAGTAATTACTCACCAATTTAGCTTAAAAGGAGGGTATAGCCATATAAAAACAAATATTTACATTATTAGCATTTTGTTTTAGTAAAATGCGTAATCAGCAATAGCTGTCAATAATAAAAGTGCGAGGTATCCAAATATCCAAATATTTACATAAATAACACAAACAGAGTGATGGTTCCATTGTGTTGTCGTGGACACTTGGCAGCACCACGGTCACTGCCCCCCTTTCAGCCAATTAGAAACACTTCACCAGCATTCAATTGGCTAAAAATATTTTTTATCTTTTTTGATTCGCTGAAATAGCGCCAAAGGGATCCAGAGCCGCTCCCCCTCTCTTCATTGTGTCTGTTGACCTCCCCCTTGTTGCCTTGCGCAACGTGCCATGTGTCGCTCATTCCCCGATCTCCCGCCGTCAAAGCAACAACACCACCAGCCCCCCCCCTATCACAAGCAAGAAGATGTCGGACGTCAACACCCTCGTGTTCCAGCCACTGCAGCAGTTCTTCAAGAACAGCGTGCACCTCGTCAAGAAGTGCACCAAGCCAGACCGCAAGGGTGCGTTCGCTTTGCGATTGATGAATTAATAACTGACTGTCTCTCTTGTCGGCGGAAGGTGGACCTGTGTATTGACATGTGCATGCATTTGTCTTTGTCATTGCTTACGATAGAGTTCACCCGTATCGCGACTGCCACCTCGGTCGGCTTCCTGATGATGGGGTTCATCGGCTTCTTCGTCAAGCTCGTGCACATCCCGATCAACAACATCCTTGTTGGTGGCGGAAGCGCGTAAGCCGGACCGCCCCTGACAGTTTTTCCCGTTCCCGACGAGGAGAGGAGGAGAGAGAAGAGAGAGAACAAATGACGGAGTGGGCTGAGTGTCTGTTGCGCTTGTTAGCCTCTCTTTGATCGAATCTTCCCCGTTTATCAATACCGTTATCGAGGGTCTGCCATGTGCACCACCGCCACATTCATACTACAAAGCAACACAAACAAACACAAGAACAAGTGGGAGCGAAGATTGAAGCTTCCATGAATCGAGCTGGAGTGGAGATGGCGTGGAGAAGGCTGCGCGTGGTGAGGATCTCGAAATGGTTTTCTTATTTATGATCCGCCAAATCGTCATCTCTCACCCTCACATGCATGTGCTGTCTCCACCCTGCTCGATTATACACCATGGCACTCGACGGTAAATGGTTTGATAAGAAGTCAATCTAATAGATATAGTAGTTTGATCCTATCCGCCCCGTCTTCACTTACCCTCAGTATTTTTGGATCCAGGCGCTCAATGGTCACGTCCAGTATTGTGCTCATCCGTCACAGCAGCATTTGAAGAACCATGGAGCACCTGGACGAGCCCTCTCCGCAAGAGCAAGGCGATGCAGCAGCGCTAGAGTGCGAGCGCCTCTGTCGCATCAATGGAAATCCGTTCACGAAGCGAGCGTTCACGTCGCGCCAGCAATACGCGTCACTGCAGGGCGTGGACGTGAGTGCGCTTGCATCTGGTGCCTCATTTTGCGTATCATGTGTCTGACTGTGGTTCTATTTGCTGACAACGCGAACATACACAGAGCTTTCTCGGCGCTGAAGACCGCAAATTTCTGAGCAAACGGTCGTGTGATTCTCGCTTACCAGGTAGGATCTATCATATTAATGATGGGATGACAGGCCAAACACGTGTGCTTCATGCTGACGCGTACTTCAATCGCTACTTGCACCATTAACAGCCGCGCAAGGAAGCGGGAACGCGCTATTCCTCCAACGCGCCATCGAAGTGGGTGACCTGAACCTCGTGCTCGCGCAGCTCAAGACGCGGCAAGATGACGTCGTCACGATGCGGAACTACCACGGCGAGACGCTTCTGCACACAGCGGTGTTGCACGAGCAGCTCGCCATCGTCCAGACGCTCCTAATGCACGGCGCGTCTCCGAACGCAGAGTTGCCGTGCCACGCGGTCTCCGAGTCCACCCTGGAGAGCGTAGCACCGAGAAGCGAGAACTTTCGCTACAGCCGTCTTCTGAGCGCTGCAGAAGCCACGCCAGTGCATTACGGTAAGAACGCGAGAGAAGCTACTCAATCTATGCTTCATGCTGATATTGTGATCTCATGGGGCTCACTGGTGACACGTACCACACCCTTGTGCCTTCTTTCCTTGCCAAGCCTGCGCAGTGGGGAATCTGGACATTCTCAAGCTCCTTTTATCCGCCAAAGCGGCTTCGACGTCGTCTTTGACATCGTTATTCCAGCTGCGCAGACCCGGGAGTCTTCTGGCCTGGGCGATCACGGTCGGCCACGCGCACATTGTGGACTACCTGGTGCTCAAGAAGCGCATCGAAGCCGACTGTTTTGACGAAGACGGGAACAACTCGATCGGGATCGCGTCGCTCGTGCTGGCTGCTGGTGAAGCGAGTGACAATTCCAACAAACCGTCAATTGCTTCAGGTCCACAATCATCTGCAGTTACTGGTCAATCGTCCACACTCAAGCAAATCCTCAAGCTGCTGCTTCGCCGAGAAGGGACCGACATCAACCACAAGAACATGTACGGACTCACGTCGTTCGACATTGCCGAGAGCGACCAAGTGAAGCAGCTGCTCGCACAGCTTGGCGGGAAAACGGCGCGCGTGCTGAGCATGGAGAAGCTGCTTCGATGGGATCGTGAGAGGTCCCGAGACGAGTACACGTACTCCCGCGACCCGTTCCGACGCGCCATTGTGCTCAAGGATGCTGTAGGTGCAACTACAAGCGCAGGTGGTACATAAGTTGTAAAACTTCCACGTGGTCAGTTCTTACTGGTAACAAAGAGCTTCTTGGGCGAGATCGTGGTCGGATCCACTGGTTTCTTCTTCTTCTTGCGCGCACTCTTTTTTCGCCACTTTCTGCCTTTCCCGCTCGCGAGGTCGGCGACGTAGTCGTCCAGTTTCTTGACAATGTCGGGGTTCTCTGCGATACGAGCAAACAGGAACGGCGTGAAGCCGTTGATGTCTTCCGGATCGAGCTTTGCCTTGCCGTTCACGAGCAAATACTCGACCAGTTCCGTGAACCCCTTGAAGCACGCGATATGCAGCGGCGTCCAGCCCTCGACGTCCTGGTGGTCGACCTCTGCTCCAAGTTCGAGCAGCTGCGCGACAAGTTCCAGGTAGCCTCGCATAGTAGCCCACGCGAGTGGGGAGAGCCCCTCGCCGTCTGTGAGGTTCACGTCCGCGCCTCGCTTCAAGAGCCGCCGAGTCAGCGCCTTGTTGCCCATGATAATCGAGCTGATGAGCGGCGTCATGAGCGTCACGTCGTCCTGGAGGTTGAAGTCTGCGCCGCGGTCAAGCAGCAGCCGCGTGATCGGCTCGTGCTGCTGCTGGATCGAGATGTTGAGCACCAGCTGACCACGTGGGTCGCGCGCATTCACGTCGCCGCGCATGATGAGCATACCGTGCACTTGCAGGATGTCGCCATCCCAGACCGCCTCAGCCATGGTCGCGATGACGCACGGCATCCACGAAAAGTGTCGTCGCAGCAGCATCTTTGAGAACATGTCACACGTCCACTTCCGCTGGACGCGCAGTTGGTACCCAGGTCGGGACTTGCTCGCCATGCGCTCGCGCAGGTGGTCGACTGCATCCTGCCGCCGCGAATAGTCCTGTTGGACGTATTTGAAGTGCTCCAAGTCGATGCGCGGACCGTTCTGCCACGCGTGGCCAATGCACTTCTGCTCCAGCACAGTGTGTCCGTCAAAGTCTTGGGGTTTCTTCGGCCGAGGCACGAACTTCGGTGGGGATTTGTTGCCACTGACTGCCACAACTTTGGTGCTCGCTCTGCGGTTGGCTTTCTTGCCGTCCTTGTATTTCGCTACAACGGCGTGATCGTCTTGCTCAGCGGCTTCTTCGTCGTCTTCCGCATCACCCTCACCGTCATCACCACCTTCCTCTTCTTCGTCGTCTTCGTCGCCATCGTCCTCTTCTTCCTCCTTCTCTGCGTTGTTGTCCTCGTCTGGCTCCTCCGGAGGCTTCGCCTTCTCCACGCTCGCAGGCAGCTTTGCTTCCTCCCCAAGCGCCATTTTCCACAACAAAGTGGGAAAATGGACAGACTGGCAGTTGGGAACGCAACCAAGCGGCGGCTTTTCAGCAGGACACGTACATCTCGCTATTCTCAACGCCCCAGCATTTCTTTTTATCCCACGTTGTAAGCTCTTAGCGAAATGATGCAGGGCATCGCTTGAGTGAACCGCACATCGACAGAGCGAGAGAATGCAATTTCGTGCGGCACTGCGCTATGGAGAGCCCGAGTTGCCCTCGTCCAGTGTCGCGCTGTGCCGTCCGCATGACGCTCGTGACGGCGACGACAAGACTGTGGGCCATCCAAAGAAGCCCACACACCAACCTCCAGTTCCATCTCAAACTCAAAGCCAAGCCCAGCTCCTCCCAGGGAGCCTGCTTTCGATCAAAGCCAGTGGTGGTAACAACCACAGCCAGAGCCAGCAGAAGCTCGCGATTCCCCCAGCAGGTACTACTCCAACAGCATCATTATCAAAAGCTCCGAAGAAGCAGAGTACTACTGCCAGTAAGAAAGCGCCACCATTGCTGCCTCCAGATTTTGCCCCCGAGCCCATCAACTACATCAAGCTCCGACGCACCGAGCAGAGCAAGCAGGCGGTGCTGCGCAACCGCCAGGTGGTGCAGGAGATCCTAACGCCAGCACTATCACTTCCTGCCATTGCAAAAGACAGCAAGAGGGACACACAACAGCAATTGTTCCAGCCTCAGCCGCCACCTGCTCAGAATGCGGTTCTGGGCGACCTCGAGCGCAGCTTCCGCGACAAAGGGCAGGTGGACAGCGTGGCCATCGCCTCGGGCATGCAGAAGCTCTACCGCGAGCAGAGCAAAGTGCAGGTGCAGGCGCACAGAGCGTCCGCGCAGCTGCAGCACTTGCTCGCGGACATCCGTAACGACATCTCGCTGCTCTACAAGTTCACGCCGCTCTTTGAGATCTATACGCGCCACAAGCTGGCGTCGCGCTGGATAAAGTGGCGCGAGTACATTGCATGGCACCGAACCGAGCAGCTGCGCCTGGAGTGTCTCGCACCTTATGCTATCCACATCCAGCGGGTATTTCGCAAGAAGCGCACGCAATGGCTTCGCGCGCGTGAGCGGCTCGCGATCGCCTGGACACATTGGCAGGCGGCGATCGTGCTGCAGGGCTGGATGAAAAACTGGTTGCGCGCGCAGGCACAGATGCGACGACGCGAGACACTGTACGCAGCAAGGCTTCAAGCGGCGTGGCGCGGCCGCAAAGTGCGCAAGCAGATCAAGAGAGCTTTGCAAGACCAATTGCGATGGCTCTTGGCGTCGCTGACCCCGACGGGCAACCTGCACCGCCTGCACGAAGTGATTACGCGCAGCCAGCAGCCTGAGCTCGCAAAGCAAGTGAACTACATGCTCACGCTGGTAGCTGAGACCCATGTCGCGATGGACGTGGACGGCAAGACGCAGCACAGGCCAAAGCACGCGGCAATCGCAGCGAAGCACTACGCGCAACCAGTTGAAGCGACTCGTAAACAGCTATTCCATGCAGTTCATGAGCTCAAGCGCATCATTAGGCACCGTGAACAGGAGATCATGGCTGCTAAGCAAGTTTTTCTAGACGAGAAGCAGGCTAAAAAGGAGGAAAAAGAGCAGCGAGAGGCGCGAATGAAGCTCGAGAAGCTCTCTTTGATCAAAGAACGCATTGCCGCAGACAAGGAGCGCATGGTAATGGAGAAAGCGGAGTTGGAGACCCGCGAGTACGTGCGCGCGATGAAAACCGTCGAGGCTGATGCGGTTCTGCGCCACAAACTCAAAGCCACGCGTCGCGAGCAAGCGGAGAACACGCTCATGGTAATCGAAGAGTACGAGACGCGGTACTTAGTTGCAGAGACGCGCCGACGGGAGCTCGAGAGTAAGGAGCGGCTGAACGAAGTGGCGAAGCGCGAGCAGTTTCTCCACGACCAAGCGCAGAGCCAGCTCACGGACCTCCTGGCGATCATGAAGAATGACGAACTCAAGCGACTCGAGTTCCAGAAGAAGCAGACTGAGTCCAAAGCCGCTGCCCAGGAGAAGTGGGCTCACTTGTCAAAAGACGAGCGAGCGCAGGCTCTGAAGAGACTCGAGCTCAAGGAGCAGCAGCAGTTGGCCCAAGAGCGAGAGTTAGAAGCTCACAAACTCGCCCAGGAGGCGGCAGCGAGCAAGGCAAAGCGCCGAAAGGAGGAGATGCGAGCCAAGCACCAGACAGAGCTCGCGCGAGAGCTTGACGAGCGCAATGTGATGGCGCAGGAAGAGATATTGGTGCGCAAGTGGCACTTTGCAATGCGCAAGAGTCTGCACTCGACCATTTGGCAGGAGAAGCGCGAGAAGGAGAAAGTCAAGTACTCGATCGATCCGATGCACTTCGCGCAGGTGCAGCTCCAGAAAGAGCAGGACGAGCGCGAGCGCCGCGAGCGCTACAGGATGCAGAGAGAGAATGGGCTGAGCGCTGCCGTGCGTGAGAAAGAGCGCAAAGAGGCGTATTTCCAGCTCTGTCGCGAGAAGAAGCGGCTTCGACTCATCGACGAGGCGAAAGAGCGCAAAGAGCATGTGCTGATGGAGAAAGAGGAGTTGCTGGTGCTTGAGCAGCTCAACGCTTTACGGAAAGCTGCAGAGTTCAAAAACCAACTTCAGCGCATGCAGCAACTTGCCGATCGGGGGCAAAAGAGAGAGCGAGATCGGATTTTGGAGGCAAAGAACCGGAAAGAAATGCACGACGAAGAGCTCCGGCAGCGTCGCATGCAGCAGACGCTCGAGTTTCTCGATGGCGTTCGCGAAAAGCATGAGCGACAGCATATGGAGGAGCATGAGCGGCTGCAACGCCATTGTGATGCGAAACTCGCTCGGAAAGAGGAGAAGCGACTGCGCGCCAAGATGAACCTGCGTATGATGAAAGAGGACGTCGAGAGCATGGAGCGACAGGACTGGGAGGACGAAGGGCTGCGTCTCGAGCAGCTGCTCTGGGCGCCCTTCGATACCGCGGCGTTCTCGCATTTTGTGAGTTTTCATGGCGACTTTTTGAGGATGAATGTCCGGGTCTTGAAGGAGCTAGTCGGCCCCTCTGGTCTGAGTGAACCACCATTTGAACTCGACTACGACGCTGTGCGAGCCCACTTGGTGGACGAACAGGAGCTGCCGGTTGACAAAGTGTCGCCAAAGAAGCGCAAGCCGCGCAAGTTCTTCTACCACGAGTTCTTCGAAGACGACCCGATTTTCGCGCGTTCCCGCAAATTACCGCCTTCAGAGACATCCGAAGAGGAAACGCAGGCAAAAGCAGCAAAGCGTCAGGCTCGCGAGCGATGGAAGATGCTCGGACGCCACTTCTTTGGCCACATGTGGAGCTCCGAGTCGGCGCGTCGAGGCTACTTGCAGATGCACAACCAGCAATACGAGGACGCTTGCGCCTCGTTCTTGGAGGTTGTGCATGGCAGCCAGCACGCGACGCCACCGAAGCCCGTTTCGGCAGCGCTCTTGCGGCAGCTCGCAAGATGCTACCTGAAGGTCTGGGAAACGCGCGTAGAACGCAGTTGGCTCGAGCAATCGCTCTTCTTCTTCCAGCAGGCGAGCGCGCACGTGCTGCTGCTCACGAGCCCTTCATTCCTGCAGGAAATCGCGTTTGTACTCGAGCAGGTCGGCAGCTACCGTCACACCGCAGAGATCCTGGGCGCCATCATCCAGTGCTTCCCACGCCATGCACGACTGGCGCAGGTGATCTTCCGCGGCGCGGTCGTGATGTTTGCGTTGCAAATGTATCGCCAGGCGCGCGAGTACCTGCTGCACGTGCTCGACGCTCACCCATTTGGCTGGGAGCCTTTCGAGATTCAGTTTTTGGCCGCGCGCGTGATGCAATTCGAAGGCAAACTGTCGAAAAGGCTCTGCGCTGTTGCCTACGAGGACGCGTTCCAGAAGAGGAACAAGCGAAGCGCGTTCTACAAGAGCTACCCGACCTGGAAAGAGTGGATCAAAGCCGCCGACACGTGGCGCAGATTCGGTGATATGTGCTTTGAAAAACGCGAGTTTGTGCTCGCGAAGGATGCGTATCAGCTCATGCTCAAGCGGCAGATCGAGAAACCAGCGCATCTTGTATCGAAGCGACAGCAGGTAAGGAAATTGCTAAAGAGCCATCAAGACAAGGAAGATCATGAACGGAACCAAATTCACGACGATGACGACTGGCTGCGGCTCGCGCGCGTCTGTGCGGCGTTGAACGACCGCAGCAAGACGGTGCTGGCGCTCAATCGCTGGTTTGCGAGAAAAAGCTACCGCGAGCGCGTGTTGGAGAAATTCTGCGCGTGGCCGCTCGTGCGCTGGAAGCTTCTGGGTATGGAGATACCCGAGAACGTTGTGATGGCTCGCAAAGAGCGCAAGAAAGCGAAGGAGGACGCAGAAATGAAGCTGCAGAGAGAGATCGAAGAGCAGCGCCAGCAGGTGCTGATCGTGCGCAGCAACAAGAGCAAAACTGTGATGGCGGCGTGGCAGGAAGAAACAACTTTGACTCTAGCTGCTGGCGGTGGAGATTTGAATGGCGGACCAAACTCGAGCTTGTCTTCGATTACTACATTGCAGCAGTGGATATCAGCAGCAGCACCTGACGAACCTGAAGAGATCGAACGACCCTGGCACCGCATTGTTGATACCGAGGCAAACGAAGTTTACTACTGGAACGAAGACACGGACGAGGCTACGTACGAGCCACCGCCTCGACCCGCTGATTTTTGATCGCTTTGGTCCCACATCATCAACGTAAGTGAGAAAGAAAGAGCGAGCCATTTTCTATTATTTCTCAAACTCAAATACCGTGGTGCTCTTGCGCACCACCGAGCTTCGCACGCATGAGATGATCTTCTCGAGCACGGGGCTGTCTGAGAACGTCTTGGTGGCCTTCTGCTTGGTGACTGGATGGTCGTAGTCGATCGAGCACGCGCCAAGCACGAGACGGGACGTGCTGGAGATGAAGCAGCCTTCCCAGTCGTCTACGTCGTCTAGCGACGGCGGCGTGAGCACCACGGGGATGTCGTTCTCTTCGCACACTTCGAGCACGAGCGAGCGCACGGTTCCTTTCAGAATGCCGTCCTCCGCCGTGAAGATCTTCCCGTCGCGGATCGCGTAAAAGTTGGTTTGTGAGCCTTCCAGCATCAAGTGGGAGCTCGGCTCCATGAGAATGATCTCTTCTACATCCTTGGGCATCGCGTCGTAGATCGCCTTGCGCTCGCGCACCCAGCCAGAGTCCTTCGCCGCCGCATTTTGTCGAGGCAGCCCCGCCACCAGCAGCTTCACGAGACCAGAGCGCAGTGGCGGAAGCAGTCCGATGTGGCAGTAGATGTCCGTCAACGCCAGCGGCTGCAACGTCACAGTCAACCACATGTAAGTAGTCAGTAAGTATCACATGTAGTTGGCCTAATGCACGCACGGTATCAGGCAGCACAATGGGCAGGCCATACATACCTTCTCCTCTTCCTGCGCCTCAACTGACTTGGCGTCTTCGCTGTGGCACACCAAGACCGTGATCTTGTACTCTTCCTCCGGCTGCGAGCCAAACTGCTGCTTGAACTCGGTCATCGCAGCGCGTAGCGTCGCCTCGGTGCGCGGTCGCAGCGCATCCTCCACTGCCTTTGGCACGAGCGAGCGGGAGTCCGCAGCTTGCATCGCCAGCATCGAGTCCACTGGCAAGCCATAGAAAGAACATATAAGTGTACTCTTCGGAAAACCAACGCAACCCAATACTCTTGCACTCTTCTGCTGTTATGCATGCTGCACTCACCGAGGCGCTTGATGTGCGCTTCGTAATCAAAGATCTTGGTCTGCTCCACGGTGCACGCCGCAGTGTACGCGCCGCGTGGGTACGCGAGAATGAACTTGGTCGCGTCCAGATCGCACGCGATCGCGCGGCCGTTCTTGGCGGCGGCGACCAGCAGGCTCTTGTTTGCGCGCGCCGAGCTCATGGTGAGTGGATGGGTGCAAGCGTGGCAACCTGCTGCGTCTGTCTGTGCAAGTGCGAGGCGTTGAGGGAATGCAGTTCAGCCACCGCTCGCAAGAACTTATACTTCTTCCTTGTGTTGTTGCGTTTTGGCAATGGTTGCCCGCTATCAATATCAAAATAGACTCAGACTCAGAACATAATACATACACTGAATCAGAATCAGAAGCAACTCACTCAGGGTAACGAACAGGTCAATGAACGAGATCATGGAGGATTAATGAACAAGGCAGTAGCGGAACCAGGATCCATTTTGTAGGGGGGCTAGGATGAGAATGGGTTCCACCGTTGACGCGATGAGTTCGCACGTGTGCTTGTATGCTGCCACGGCAAAGTCACTGATGCGGAGCTCAGTTCGCTTGATCATTCGATCGCCGTTGATGGCGCTTCCGAAGGTGTCCACGATGCTCGTGAACGGGGAATCGGGGGCCTCTTGGAGCTGCACGGGCTTGTAAATGCGGCCGTGAAGTGCGCACACGAACGACTGATCCGTGAATGGCGCATCGTTCGTACTGATGACTTGGTGCAAGCAGAGCGATGGCTCCTGGCCGAAGTAGACGTGCAAATGCTCGGTGATTCCGGTCCACGCGATCTCAAGCCCTTGGCAGTAGACGAGAAGCGTGAAGAAGCCTCAGAACAGCCAGTTGTACACGAATGTGAGAGCACTTTTAGGACGGGAGGGCGGCGCTTCTGAGTTCTTCCACATTGCAGCTGGGATACGAGCAGGTCACCTTGGTGCACTGGTTTCACTGGAGCAGCGGCGACACGCATCACCATTCGCGACGTGTTTCAGACGGTGAGAAACGAATAGTGTGTGTGTGTGTGAGAGTAATGCAGACAACAAAGTGCAGCAACTCCATACACACTACGATAAATTTAGTTTAAGGAAAATCCCAACGACACGAAATGACGAACCTAGTGTGGGGATTCTTTGCCTCTGGGCACCAACCATGTCGGCAACTTCCAGCAAGTTGGGTGGTACATGCAGTACGTCGTTGACCACGCGCAGGTGGTGGCCAAACAAATGCAAAGCACATCCACGCCGGCTCATACTACTGACACGACACAAACGCTCGCTTCGTGAATGGATTCGCATTGATAGGACAGAGGTGCTCGACCTTCAGCGCTGCATGTGGCCCGTTTCTCCACGACGCGCCACCTTCAACCCATTGAGGATCAGACACGTATCTGATCCACTCAATTCTGATTCTCAACCCATAGGTTGAGAATAGGTTAAGTTGATTGAGGTGATTTCCAA
This sequence comes from Globisporangium emineosum, assembly GCA_023334195.1. Taxonomy (NCBI): domain Eukaryota; phylum Oomycota; class Peronosporomycetes; order Pythiales; family Pythiaceae; genus Globisporangium; species Globisporangium emineosum. The sequence continues at coordinate 30,857 of JAASGK010000262.1, forward strand.
CCCACAGCAAGGTTTTTTGGTGTCTAAGTGTTGTTTAAATCTTTGACCCCGGGTTAGTATAATAAAATATACATAGTTTAAAGAGTGACTGTCATATCATGTGTAGTGTTATCAATGCAGTTGGAGGGGTGGTTCCAAATTGTAGACGGGTTGTAAATGCATAGAACACAGTAGCTTTGCAACTTCAACTCGCGTGATGATAGTGCTCACTTTTCAATTTGCGTCCAAGTGCGCTAGTTGATCGAGCCAAGTAATCCAGCAACACTGCAGTCCAAGCGGCATGGGCGACTTCGAGACGCAGCTGACCGAATCGGGCGGCAACGCCAGCTTCTCCGGCGCCGACAGAGACGCGCTGCACAGCGCCTTCCTCGAGCGGTTCGCGCTCACGTCCGACGCGCGCGAGAAGCGCGACGTGGTGCGCAGCGC
>JAASGK010000263.1:0-31259 GCA_023334195.1 Globisporangium emineosum
CACTCGTACAGCACCACACCACCCTTTCCTCAGTGTAGAATAGGTGTAGAATAGCTTAACCACAAAAGGGCTGGCCCCTCTGGCAGATGAGAAAGTCCCACCCAACATAACAAGTTAGGTGCTTTTGCCCCCCCCAGAAGACTGTACGCACGGGGGCCCAGTGGTTGAGTTCAAGTTGTGTCTCCCACCTGTTGGAGGAATCAAAGCTGGGTCCACATTGCTGAGAACATTTGAATCCGCCACTTTCACCCTTTGAAGCACTTGATGGGATGTCGGGCAAAGGCCAATCTTCCATCTCTATTTGCGAATCTTCGATATAGAGAGTGAGCGGACTGACTGCAAGCCGAGCATTTTCTTGAAGCAAACAGGCCAGACTTCGTTCAAAAATCACACACACACACTCGCAACCTTCGTGACCAGCTCCTCTCATTTGATAGAGACGAAGTTTGCATCAGGGAGCCCAAAAGCCGACTGACTTGCATGTCAGTAGCATTTCTCTCTCACTTTTCTTTTCGCCAAGAATCAATCAATCGCGCGCACACACCCACCCAGGGCAAAGAGAAGTCCTGCCTCTCGCGCTCCAACTTGCCTCCGCGTCTGCCCCAAGGTCCACCTCTACGCAGAGCAAGATGAAGATATTTGCGTATCATGTATCGAGCGAATGGGGGGTGCAAACGCTCAAGCCAAGCATCTGTGACAAGTCTCGAGACGATCTTCTCTATGGCGCGAGCGTCGTGTGCGCCACGACCACGACGAAGTATGGCAACCTCCCGAAGTATTCCGTCTATCCTCGCTCCGCTCAACCAAACACCGATGTGCATCGCTACATCCTGAAGTTTGATCCGAACGATTACTTCAAGTTCCTGATGGCGAAAACGACGCTCGACGGAGTGACGCAGGTCCATTTCCTGATGCTGCAGCGCGACAGCGGACGAGAGGAGCAGGTCGCAACGTTCCTCAAAGAGCAAACACTCTCCCGCTATGAAACTAAAAAAGAAACCTTGGACAATATATTCGTGGTACTCCGTTCCGCTAAGGAAGTCCCAGTGACGATGGAAGGCAGCAAGAGGGCATGGAAGCGCTATTTCCCGAAAGCCCAGCCGAATGAGTATCAAAGCGACAGATCGAAGGGCGGAAGCGCGTACGTCAACGTGATGTTTTGGCACGAAGTTCAGGTGCAATACGGCGACAAGGTCAAGGAGTGGGGCTACAAGTTCCCCCCGTCGGAGGGCCAAGTTGGAATGCACCCATGGCTTCAGAAGCTATTCAGGCACTCTCGAGAGGAAACAAAGAGGTATCGTCTCCAGACACACGAGGCGGAGGTGCGAATGCTCCAGATCGGGAGGAAGGAGCTGGCGTTGGAAAGGGGCATACTCGAGATGGAGAAGAGGGACTTTGGGAAGGAGAGAGACGCGCTCGACGAGGAGAAGATAACGCTGAAGGAGAAGGAGAGAGAGCTCAAGAAAGCGAAGCGGGCTCTGGAGAAGCTGAAGAAGAGGTTTGAGGAGGACAAGAAGAAATTCAAGGAGGCAAAACTGGTGAAGCTTGTGAAGAAGAAGCTGGAGGTTGAGAACAAGGAGAGCGAGGTGGTGGAGATGTCAGGAAAGAAAAAGCGAGCGGCGGGAAAGAACTCCAAGAAACAGATGAAGGCGAGCAGGGATCTGGAGGAGCCCGAGAAGGAGAGCGAGACGCAAGACCCCGATGAGAGCGCAATGGAAGACACACGTACTGGCTTGATGGGGCTAGAGAAGAAGGAACACAGGGTGACGAGCACTGAGAAGGAAGCGGACGCTGCAAGAACGCCCGTGGAAGCGTAGGGGAAGACCAGCCCTGCCCAAACAGGAGGAATCAAAGAGTCTTGAAAATGGCAACAGATCCAATACGATACGCAAAAGAAGAAGAAAGTTATGGCGCTCGAATGGGTGGGAAACAGAACGCGCAGGCGAGCACTAAGCGATTTCATCAACAGAAAGCACGACTAATAAGCTCACTCACTTTGCGTGTATTTGTGATAAGCAAAATAGCTACAGTACAACCCTGCAAAGTGTTTTGAGCTCAATCTTCTCTCTCTCTCTAATAGTACGTAGTATCGGCTGTGGCCAAGAGAGCTTCTTCTGTAACTGTTATCTTTACCTTCCCTTCTCTTCCATAGACCCTGGCAGTAGTAAAGCACGCAACGCTTGCGCCGAAGAGCTTGCTGTCTCGATCTGAGTCGTCGCAAATGTTGGGCTCAATCACCTTCAAACCCTCTTCGCCGGAGATATGGTACGCGGTGATCATCTCTTGTTCGGAGGCCATGGTGGTGCAGCGGTAACGGGGAAGGGGTTGGTCTTGTGTTGGGATCTTGGTGGAAGGCGAAATGAAATGCACGATAGGTAAGTGATTGCCAGGGCACCCTCCACGCGCGTGCACTCCTGAGAGTGAATGGTTTCGAACCGAGATATCCCATTCGTTCGTCACGAAACCACCCCAACGCATCGATTATCATTCAACAAATAGTAAGAACGCAAGCTTGCAACAATGCACTGATGACAGAGTTCGTGCCTTCCGGCTTGAAACTCATTCGGAGCCTTTTCGTTTTGAAATATTGCCCTTGAAAGTACAGTTCGCATTCCCAGCCGTTTATCTGTAGGTTTCACTTTGTTCTTCTATGCTTCTGGGTTCGTGGTTGAAAGCAAAACTCACTCGTGGTTATCGATACCTCATGACGTCAGGGCTGCTGCACCTTGAAGAGTTCAACTTTGGAGGTCGTGTTGTTGGGAAGCGAGATTTTGCAGGATACCGAATTGACCCGGCTGCCTCGATAGTTTAGCAAAATTAAAATCCCAGACTTTCGGAAGTACAAACTGAAGTAGACGTCCACACACTTCTGCAGGCGCTTTGATGCTTCAAAGCGCCTTCTCAGAAGGTTTGAGGTTTATGCAACGGACACCACCCGAGCGGCATACCTAGGCATGCGCCAAACGGTCGTTGCGAAACCCACGCAAGCACGTAATCAACAGAGACAACTCTGTGTATGCTGGCGAGCCCTCTTTCCAACACAGTGTGGTCCAACCACGAGACTGCAATGAGGGCAGGAACAGCTGGTCGCCTGTGTGTCTTCAAACATTACTGGGATCGTTTCGTCGAATTGCGGCGGCAAGCTGGACGGAAGAACCATGAATGTGATTCAAGTGTATTCTGAAACCAACAACGTCATTTCTGGCAGTGAGTGCTCGTTTCGTAACTGACAAGGATTTGTTTGGCACCTGAATCCAAGCAAAGGGTTCCACAGGTGCACTTGCATGTAGAAAATGGTACCTGGGCTATTGCTTAGCTACCTCACTGCTCATTTCTGCATTTGCCAAGGACTCAACACCAACTCAAGCTCTCCTTCCGTCTCCTCACCTCATGGAAGCCGAAACGATAACCGCATACCACGTCTCCAACGTAGAGGGGTTAACGCTAATCAAGCCCAACATTTGTGACTCGGAGAAGCGCGATGACCGATTGTTTGGCGCAAGTGTCGCGTGCTTCACGACCACGACGTGGCGCGGAAACCTTCCGACTGTGTCTCCTTATCCTCGCTCCGCTCAACCAAACACTTTTGGATATCGCTACACTATGAAGTTTGCTCCGAGCGACTACTTCAAGTTCCAGATGGCCGACACGCCTGAGGACGACGTCTCTCAAGTCCACTTTCTCCTGCTCAAGCAAGACAACAATAAAGAAGCAGCTCTTGCCGAGCACATCCGACAGAAATTTCAAGGGATTGAAGACCGTGAATGGAGCAACTACTTCAAAAACGGTCGGCCAAATGACTACGAGCGTGATGAAGGGCGCCTTGACAGGAAAGTGTTCGTCAATGTGATGTTCTGGCACGTGGTTCCAGTCAGTTTCCGCGACGAAGTCGAGAAGCGTGGTAAAGTGTTCTCATTGCAAGAAGTCGACAGACCACCAGCTTGGCTGGCCGAGTTCCACGAAAATGAAGCTAAGAAGACCGAATACAACAAGCAAAAGCAAGATGCAGCTAGCAAAATGCTCCCCAGACTCGAGATCGGGACGCCACAGGTGCGCTTGGAAACCGAGATGCACTTCGAAGAGGAGGAGGTAAACGAAGGCGAAGCGCTCTTGGAAGTGAACGAGGAGAAACCAGCAAACGAGACGCTTACCAAGCTGAAGGAGGTGCTTGCCAAGGGGGAAGAGATTCTGGCAAAGGAAAAGGAAAAGGAGATATTAGTGAAGGAGAAAGAAATCCCACTGAAGGAGGAGGAAGTACTTGCGAAGGAGAAAGAACTGCTGATGATGGAGGAGGTCGCAAAAGCGGACAACCTAAGTCCAGAGTTCTCCAGCCTCTCTATTTCTAAGTAGGTAATTACCTCTTCGCTTATTCCAGAACTCAACATGTACATTGTTCTAGCTTTGCCCATTCACTTTCACCACATGCTGCTGAGTGACTGAGATTATCCGTCGTTCTCTCGCGCAGTCTTGTTAATACTGCTGATAACCACTTTTGAAAAGAAAAGTCAGAGCGGAGATTCTCTTGTTCTCGCGCTGTTTCAGAACCACCAGAACTGGATGCCTCGTCATGTCAACAAGGTTGGCTTAAAAATCTTTGGAGCTCCGGATTGGGAGGAGGGAGCAAAGTTGGAAAGGAGCAAGTTCGAGACGGAGAAGAGGAGAGAAAGACGAGTTCAACGATGAGAAGCTCAAGAAAGGGAAGCTGGTTCTGAATATGGAGAACAAGAAATTGGCGAAGGAACAGAACACCCTGTTCTGAGAGAGAAGTAAAAGAAGGAAGAAGCAGAAAGCGAAGGTACGCATTTCCGGAGCAGCTATTGATGGTTTACTTTGTACTAGTGAACGACAGCAGGTATGTCGTACAATGAACCCTTTGCTACTGAAGTTTTTGCCAGAGTGTTTGAGCTCTATCAGTACCTAGTTGTGGTTGGTTGAACAATGGGCATTGGTGCTGGCCTCGTGAAGGTGAACCTTCAGGTTCTGAACATTGTTAAGCTCACTTTGCTTGTATTTATGGTAAGCGATATAGCTGTAGAACCTTACGAGTGGTGTGGGCTTAACCTCTCTCTCTCTCTAATAGTACGTAGTATCGGCTGTGGCCAAGAGAGCTTCTTCTGTAACTGTTATCTTTACCTTCCCTTCTCTTCCTAATGGTGCGGCGAGTCCTGTCCGCACTTGAGGTCGGACGCGCAGTTGCGCGGGTATTGCTTGGACGGGCGCTCGACCTGGATCGTCGTGTGCGTGATACCGTGGCCGAGCAAAAAGTCCTGGGCCTCGTGGAGCGCGGCGTCCGGGTCCTCCGAGACCAGGTGCACACTGAGCGACGGGAGGCCGGCGCTGAGCGACCAGATGTGCAGGTCGTGCGTCGCAAGCACGGCCGGCAGCGCGCGCAGGCCGTCCTCGATCTCCTCGGCGTGGATGCCGTCCGGCGTGCCCTCCATGAGCACGTGCACGCTCTCCTTCACGATGCCGATCGTCGTGCCGAGCACCAGCAGCGAGAAGATGAACGTCGCGATCGGGTCCGCGATCTGCCACGCAGGGTTGTACCAGATGAGGCCGCCGGCAATGCACACGCCCACGCTCTGAATGAAATCACCCAGCGCGTGGATGTACGCGGCCTGGATGTTGAGGTTCTCGAGCTTCTTCCTCTTCTTGTCGGCGTCCTTCTTCGCGGGCTTGGCGCTTCCATTCTCCAGGTCCGAGCCGTGCGCGTGGCCGTGGTTGTCTTCTTCACTACCGTGGCCATGGCCGTGGTCCTTCTTCGCGGCGCCGTGAGCGTGACCGTGGTTGTCTCCACTGCTTCCACCATGCGCGTGGCCGTGGCTGCCGCCGCCACCGTGGCTGTGGCCGTGGCCCAGGATCTGCATCAAAATCAAGTTCACCAGCAAGCCAATGCACGCGACGATGAACATGAGCTTGCCGTTCACGCGCTCCTTCGGGTTCGGCTCGAGGCACTCCATGAAGCGCTCAATCGCCGCGTACACGAGCACACCGGTGAGCACCCAGATCACAAGCACGCTCGTGATCGCGCCGATGACCTCGGCGCGCTGGAAGCCAAAGCTCAGGCGCGAGGACGCTGGCAGCGTCGTGGCCCAGATCGCGAACAGCGAGATGCAAAAGCCCGCGACGTCCGAGAGCAAGTGCGCAGCGTCGGTCATGATCGCGAGCGAGCCCGCGAGGAAGCCGCCGACGATCTCCGCGACCATGAAGAGCAGCGAGCAGACGCACGCGAGCTGCAGCTTGCGCTGCGCGCTCTTGGCGGCCGCGTCCAGCGGGATGCGGCGGTTTGCGTTCGCGCTGCGGAAGCTGCTGGACGCCGCGGCCTTGAGCGGCGTGGTCTCGTCCGACGACGAGGACGAGCCGTGGCTGTGGCTGTGCCCGTGTCGTCCCATCTTTGCTTCTGGTTAAGCTAAACTGGCGAGAGAGCGTGAAGCTGAGCAGGTACAGTCAGGGATGTACCGTACGTGGGATCAGCGAACAGCAGGTGCGGGTGTCGCTTGGGGTGCAGCTCGTGGAATGAGGAAGCGGCCGCCGTCGGAGAAGCGAGGGAAGAGCTCACGTCGGAGCTTCTGGTGGCGCTTTGGTGGCTGGAGCGTAACAAGGAGAGCGGACAAAGTCGTGCAGGATCTTTTTGTGGGGGAAGAGATGGGTGGTTTTTGACAAAAGAAGGTGGGTTGAGATGGATTTGATATGGGGTTGAACAAGAGAGGGAATTTAAATGGTACCGTGTTTTGGATGAGCGTGCGGAAAGGGAAACGGATTTTGGAGATAAGTTGGGGTGGACCACATGAAAGGTTCACCCACCATTGAAGCGAGGAGTGATGGCAGCGATAAAAAGATTTCAGAATCCACCGCCCTGATTTTTGTTCTAATTTGAAAGCGGAACTCAATTTTGGACACATGTAACTCAATTATAGAAATAGTATATTTAATTTAATTTAATTAATCTGAATTTGAAATTATCTACCGTTTATTTGAGCTGGAAAATAAAATGTCTTGATATGAATAAGTCAAGATGTGGGGCAAGAATGGTTGCGTTGAACTCGCTCGTTCGAGTTTTCTGGAAGTCCAGATCCGAAACCAGCGAAACGCGTGCCTCCGCACCAATCATTCCGGCCGATTAGCGCAATCGCATTGACTCCCATTGCTCCAAGATCGACGACTCCGTGAGTGCAGAAGCATTGATTAAAGCACAGTCCGCCCCACCATCACAAAGCCCACTGGAGCATGAGCATGCTGCATACTGGTTCCAAAAGACTGAAAATGGCAAACCACCGCCGCCACTGAATCCTTTTTTTACACATCTGAACTTTATTTACCTGGACGCACTCTCTCTCATTTTTCGTTTCATTAACCTGCAAAACCATTTTGTTTCCTTTTCATCGTCATCAATCCACCCGCCACTTGCACACCAGACACAAAGAGAACCCGCAGACTGACTGGTCCAAAGGTACTCCAGACGAAAGATCCTCAAACGGTCATCAACGCCATCAGCGACCAAGCGCACGATGCATCCTTGAGTACCTGGCTCTCACTCGCCAATTCGGTCTCGTCAATCAGTGGATGACTGGGTACGACGCGCAGTCCGCGACACCGCACATGTTCTTGTCGCGCGCGATCTGGAAGAAGCCGTCCATGCCCCAGGTCGCTCCCCAGCTGTTCTTCACGATCCAGTGCTTCTTGCCTTCTTCCACGCCGTAGCCGACCGCGAGCACCGCGTGGTTCACGTCCTGCTCGCCCGACTTGCACTCCGTCGACTCGTACACGCCCGACTTGTAGAAGCGGAAGTCCGAGACCACTTGGAACGCGATGCTCACTGGACCGACGCTGCCGACGGCGGCCTTGAGTTCTATCTCGTCGCGCGCAGTGATGTTCACGACGCTCTCGACCTGCGCGCCAACGTGGTACGTGTTGAACTTGCACTTGCCCTCCTTGGCTTCGTATGGGTACGTCTCCTCTGTGTCGATGCCGCCATTGTACTTGACGTACTCGAATGCGTGCGACGGAAGTCCGCCGTTGCAGCCGTGGTTGTCGAACGCCTGCGCGCAGTCGAGCAGGTTCTGCTCCGAGAGCAGGATCATCTTGCCGTGCTTGAGCTTCAGGTGGCTCTCGAGACACCCGGTCGACGAGAACGTCCAGCACGAGCCACACTTGCCCTGGTTCTTCACGGGGGACACCACGCCGTCGTGGCGCCAGTCCTTCTCTTCTGGGACGCTTCCATACAACAGTGGGTTGCTGTCGCACATGCACAATTGCCATAGTAAAGGTCAGCAAGCTGTGGGAGGGGGGGAGTCCTGAATGTAAGATGTTTGTTGGCGACATACCGGGTTGCTGAGCAGTTTTGCGGGCTGCCGAGGTACCATCTCTTGAACTCATACCTATACGCATTATCACAGCACTCTAGCACATTAGAACCATATCAAAGTGATGTTATCGTGACAGTCCAAGTTAGATGTACCACGAAATGTCCGCAAACTGGTTCAACTCCATCGTGAACGAGACGTCGTTCCTGGAGTTGTGAGCAGCGACCATGTGCGCGTTCGCGTGGAAGATGTCGCTGCGCACTTCGTCTTCCATCGCGGAGCTGTACTGCTTGCCGTGGAAGCGCTTCCACGCGTCAAACAGCGCGCGCACTTCGCTCACGTCCTCTGGAGCCTATGGTAGTTCAATCACACACAAATATATACTTAGCAACTCTTCATTTAATACGCCACCATGAAGCACACACACGCACCTTCTTGAGCTCCCACGAGAGCGCGCTCGCCTGGTTATCGCACTGGAACACTGCAGGAGGGAGCTGGCCCGCTTCGTCTTCGCTGTAGCACGCCGACGGCACCGCCGCAGACTTGCACCAGTAGCAGTGCGCGGCGAGGCACTTGTCCTCGGCCGAGAACCCGTGGCAGTCGGCGTTCGGCGCAACCGGCTGGAACACGAGCGCCTGAGAGCGGGCGCTCTGTTCGGCGGCAGCAGCAGTGAATGCGCTGAGAGCAGTAGCTGCAGCGACGATGCTGACGAAGAGCGACGCCTTCATGCTTCCGAGTTGGTCTTCTTCTTGCGCTTCTCGTTCTCTTTGGAAGAATGATCTGGCCCAACTTGAAGCTCTCACGAGGGGAGAAGATCCGTCGATAATGACAGCAATGTCGCGCATTGAAGATTCGCTCAGTGTCGGGATTGTCGACAATGTCACTTATAGGTGTCGAAAAACTTTTTATACGCAATGCATTGCTCTTTGAAGACGTCAAAAATCCAATTCTCAATTTCTCAAACTTGGCGAAAAGCCAAAATGGACGCTGCGCATCGTGAGCGCCTTGAGCGCGCGCGCCTCAAGAACCTCGAGTACATGCGCAAGTACGACACGATTTACCTTCGTGCTCATGCGCACCTCATCTCCAGCTACAAGTCCATTGGTCTTACAAGTTGATGTCGCTGCTATGATTCTCTCTCTGTGCGCGTTTCGCCAACAGGCTCGATGAGCAGAAAGTCAAAGCTGAAGCAGATGCGTTCCTCGCGTCCATCGCACAAGAGTTTGGGGACGAGTTCGCGACTGGAGAGAAGACCTACGAAGACCTCCAGCAAGCTGGAGAGAACGGTAGTAACAGCAGCTGCAAGAAAAAGGCCGTGGGCACGCAGCTGAAGAGCACGAGCGTGTACGTCACGGGACTGACCACATACATCGCGTGCAGACAACTCGGTGCGTCCTATCTTACAACTACGGCTGCAAGAATGTGCGATGCATATGGGGTGCTAATGTATATATGTTGCTGCTATGTGTATACAGAGGGCATATGCGCCAAGATTGGCAAAGTGCGGCGCATCAAGTTCTACAAAGACGAGCGCGGCGGCTTGAAGGTGCGTTCAGGCGCCGTTTTTTTCTATTGTCATTCAAAGCAATACGCTTGCGGCTTGGGTATGATTCATAGCTAACGCTGTTGTGAGTTGCTCTTTGCTTCCTCTAGGGCGATGCCACAGTGACGTTTGGGTCCCATGCTGCCATGCAAAAAGCGATCGAAAGGGTAATAACCAGCGGCACCTTAGCGCCAGGCGGCTTTGTTTGTATCTGCTTGTTGCTATTCCCCTAGCTCAAGATGATCATGCAATTCCACTTACACTCTTGTTCTTGCGGCGACGGCGGACGACTGGGGAAACGCGCTTGCAACGACAACCGGCCAACCAATTTGGCAGCTCAACCATTTTGAGATCAAGCCAGGCGTTCTCATCACGTACATGGACGCAAGCTTTGCTCATTGAGACTGATTGTTCGTTTGAGGCTAACATCATTGTGTTGATCCTATTGTTCGTGTAGAGCTGTGGCTGCGCAATTCGGCATCAAGGCAGCAGCAGTAACCTCATTTGGTTCGACCGCCACTGAAGCACAAGATCAAGACGTTGGTGACCAAAATGTTGACCCTTCTCTATCATCGCAGCCCGAGCCAGAGCGTCTATTCATTCCAGCGGAAGCTCAGGAAAGCGTGTCAGCTGACTCAGCAAAACCAATTTCAACACTCACAGCAGAAAGCGCCGAGGGCAAGGCTGAGTCTGAAGAAGTAGACAATGCCACCCGACTGGATCTGCCATCCAAGACGATCGTTCTCAAGTACGTGTGGGACCCGCTCGAGCCACAGGACACGACCACGTTCTTTGATGAGCTCGAGCAAGACATGTGCTCGGAGTGCTCCAAGTTTGGTCCCGTCGACCATGTACGTGTCTCTCTGAAATGCCTGGCTCATTTACTTGTGATTGACAGTAAGGCTAATATGCTATTCCTCTGCGGTAATAGGTCCACATTGTCGCAAACGGATCAGTGCTCGTGCGCTTCCATGCGCTCGAGTCCGCTGTCAAGTGTTTGCAGATCATGAACGGACGCTGGTTCGACGGCCGGAAGATCGACGCGCGCTTTGACCAGTCGACACCCGAAAAGCCTGACGATGCCGACACGAAGCTCGAAGCGTTCTTGGCTTCAATCGGATAAACAAACACACAAATGTGCGTCGCGCATAATGTCTATCCTCTGTATCAAACTTCTGTTGCCTCTTTGGTGTTTTTCTTGTTGTTGTAGTCTCTCGGACTCTTTTGCTCGGGTGTTTGCTCAGCGAAATAGTCGTCAAAGACCACGAAATTGTTGGGCTGGGGGAAGAAATCCGTCAAACCGCAGTGCTTTTTCAGAAACGCGAAGAGCTTGGGCGACGGCCGATCGTACGCGAGCTGGTGGGGCTCGACTTGTTCCGTCTGGAGTAAATGGCAAACAGCAAGAGTTTGAGTATTGATGTGTCCAAGTTTCTGTTGGTATCGCATGTGGTGCATGGAACGAACCTGAAGCAGCCGGTTGAAGAGCTGCAGTCCGAGCCTAGCGCGTTGATGTGCTGCGTCGACGTAGAAGTCCAGGACGCAGAGCGGATCCATTTCCGAATACTCGCCCTTTTTGTTCTGGTCAACAACAAGGGCGAAATTGTGACGATGAAACACGTTCAGCAGCAACTCTCGTGCACCATGACGCATTCATTGCCTTTACAAGTGAGCCCACAGAGCCAGGGTTCACATACCACGTAGAAGAGATGCTTCACCCCGCTCTTGAGGAACCCAAACGCGTCTCTAGTGCGCTCGTCGCGCGCGATGTAGAGCGTCTGCTGCTGTTGAACAGAGGCGGGAGTCACGAAGAGCGCGGTGGACGTGATGGCGCGTCCTAAATTTTGAGCCTATTTGCACATAACACACGCGCACACAGTCAGAGCCTTGGGCATTGCTAAGTAACGTTGCATGAACAATATAAGCACCAGGCTCGCACCTCGGCAGATCGTTCGCCCAGCGCATCCAGCTGCGCCGCGAGCGCGGCATCCGCCGCCAAGCGCGCGGGGTCCTTCACCACTTCAATCTCCATCGTTGCTCTCACAGTCATCATGGGTTCACCGCATTTTGGTTCAGCAACAAGGTGGCGTTTCTATATCATGTCTACATTTGATTTTTGTAAGCATCATCGCATTTAGAATTAGAAATAGAAATAGATGTTGGGTAACGATGACGATGACGACGAAAAAAACGCGTTCACACAACCATCACGCACAATTAAAACAGAAGCTGAAAGCTGAAGATGGGCGCCGAGATGTCCACGCCAGCGCCAGTGGCGGAAGCCGCGAACCCGTGCGCGGCTCAGATGGATGCGTACATCAAGTACGTACGCTGATGCACACACTCTGTGGAGCGTTTATTTATGGCTGGCGTTAGCGTTCTCTGCGTCACTCCACGCATTCGATCTCACCATCTTCCTCTTGATTGAATTGGTTGCAGATGCGTCGAGGCGCGCAATGCCGAGAGCGGCGGGCTGCGCGACGGCGATGAGTGCGAGAAAGAGGGCGAGGCGTACCGCGAGTGCCGGAAGAAAGCCAAGGAGTTCAAGCAGACCCAGGCGAGCGCTACCGCTACTAAGTAGACAAAACCCAACCAAACAAACAATAGAGATTGAGTGTCAGTATTGACCAACACCTTGCTTCTTTCCTTCGCTAATTATTTACCCTACGCGAATGTCTTTTCATGTTTGTTCCTATTAACTAACTATCAGCTGCTCCACAATGTTCCATGGGCAAACGCGCACGCTCACACACATATACCTGTTACTGCTACACTACTATTCCTGTTGTCCTGCTTCTAATATCTCTCTCTTATAACTCAATCCATCCGTACTCTCCTCCTTTTTTCATTCAGCCATCCATCCATGTTTACGCGTAGCCCTTAACGAGGTCGCGCGTGGACAGATTGCTGTGGTTGTTGTTGCGTCGGCTGCGGCTCAGCACGTCGTCGTCTTCTGGGTGCGCGCTCGCAGCGTCATTACCACCAAAGCCGCCATTGCTCTCCATGTAGTTCTTGCGCTTCGCGGTGTACCCTCGGTCGCTCGCGTTGTTGTTGTTGTTGTTGTTGTTGTTGTTGTTGTTGTTGTTGTTGCTGAACGGCACCGACTCTGAGGTCGTCGCGGACGTCGAGCTGGTCATGTAGCGCATGAACGCCGCGTTCGCACGCGCACTGTTGTTGTAGTAGTAGCTGTTGCTGCCGCTGGTGGCGGCGCTCTTGGACGGCGTCATGCTTCCGTCACGGAATCCACCGCTCTGGGATGACATGACGCGGCTGCTCGTCGGTCGCACGCGGCGCTGCGAGACCACTTGGATGTCTACGGGCATAAACGCGTCCGGGATGAGGCGGTCCGAGTTGGACAGAATCGATGCGATCGATGTGTCGGTCGCCACGGACAGCGACCGCGAGCGGTCGTTATGCGAGAGCAGCTCCATCACCTTCTCGTTCTCAAACCGCTGCATATTCAAACATCGCATCCCATTAGTCAGCAGCGGCGCGATAGGAAAGAGAGCGCGCATTACACAGCATTCATGCAGTCATCGAGACAGAAGAGATAGACAAACGTACGCGTGGCTGCTGGTGGTCGTGGTCGTCTTGGCTCGGGCCGAGGCCGCATACAGAGAGCGTGCTGCCCATGTCTTCTTCTGTTGAGGTCTTCTTAGTGAGCTGCGCGTTCGCTAATGAGGAGGTTCTTCTTTCTGCTGCTCCTCCTTGGATGGTCCGCCAGCTGCTTCACTCTGTGCAGCTCTTCCTTATTTTGTCTGGTGGCGCTGTTGGCGCTGTTGTATGACTGTAGTGGTGGTGACCGACCGTCTGTTAGATGAAGCGGAGAAAAAGTCGGTGAGGAGCGCTCTAAATTAGGTGGTCCACATCAGTTGGGGATGAGCAATATGTGTGACGTGTGTTTACTTGGAATTTGTAGCGATTCGGTTTAGGGACAAGGCATAGATTTGAAAAAAAAAGAAGAATAAAGCGGCGGATTTGTAACTGTGATAAAATACGGTAAGTTGTCGGTAAGCGACGACTTAGTTTTGGAAAGTTGACGGAATTTCTTCGAAGTCATAAGTCGACAATGCTGTGAACTGAGTGATGTTGGCACCAAATTGCTCCAAGCAATCAGCAATTTGGTCTCCTCAATCCTGTAGCCCCACACCATCGCATACTGCTATTATTGCCATCACTGTTTAGTTTCGACGGGCTACTTTTTCAACTCCACCCCACCCCACTTGCTCTGATTTCTTTTTTCTCCAGACGGACGGCACTGCTGGCGGATCCTGAACAGCCGCAAAGGAGTGACGACACTCGCGCCAGAAGAAGTATCCTTTCATGAGGCAGAGAGAGCGCGAGTGCAAAATCCTATATTGGAAGTTCCGACCCTGAACTGAACTGTGAACTGTCTTTGACAGTTTGGTGTTTTGGATCTTTCCGAATGTGACGCAACGCGCCATCTTTTATCCAAAAAAATTGCGGTGGAGGATGATGGTGACGCTTTGGTGTCGCTGCTTTGCTCGGTCACGTCAGGTCAGGTTTGGTGAGGCAGAGAGAGCGTTCAGTTTCCGACGCGAACTGTCTTTGGATCTTTCCTGTGATTGCCAGCACCAAACAAAACATTGCGGCGGCGGGACAGCGAGTCGCCGACAGGAGGACTCGCTGACCTCACTGCTCAGAAAGATCGCTGATATTGCGGCAGAGGCCACAAAGTCGATGTCACTTTACCTCCTGACTGATGGCAACCGCCAACGCGGAAGCTTCACGCAACAGTGCGCAAGTTTTTGAGTAGCGCGCGAAAATTGTCACCAAATTATTGCAACACTTAAGTTGCTAAATCGACACCTTGAAACGCCCTGTCATAATGGGTGTATCTCACTCGTGCCACCGACTAGAAGTGCTCTCTCTCGATTTTGCTTGTGTGACAGCGGTTACTCACATTGGAGCAAGTTCGATCGAATAAATACCTATACATGTTTATCAAAATTCTTATAAAATAGTTAAACTGTTCTGTAGTAAAATATGTAGAAGAAATACCCTTTGTATAAATGGTAACCAGCCAAATATTCGTTATGAAAGGTCAAATGGTTACTCCGCATGTGGTTACGTCGCAACGTAACCTTCCTTCTTTTTGACCGTGAGACTCGCGCACATTCGCGAAGGAAGCCAACAGGTAATAGGGATTAAAGCGAGCGACACCGTCGCTGCCGTGGCTCTCCATCTGCCCCCAAGAACCACGAGAGCGAGGCGACGCACCCACACTACTTCCTATACACAGTCACACAAGCAGCAGCACCCGCGTATCCGGCCTCTCACAGCACTGCAGATGGCCGCTCGCGTGCGCCGATGGAGCGACGTGGACGCGCACCGGCACGCGCATGACGAGACCTCGGGAGGAGACGCGAGAGCGTTCCATGCCACACCTGTAGCCGCAGCGAATGGCTCGGCATCCTCGAACTTCGTGACGCTCTCGATGATGGCCGAACACGTACAGGTGGCGGACGAAGTGCAGGAGTGCGTGATCTGCCTGGACGAGCTCGAGTTCGGCAAGGCGCTGTTCACGGCCGAGTGCGGCCACCGGTTCCACTTCAGCTGCCTGCTGGAGAACGTGAACCACGACGAGGCGAACTCGGACAAGTGCCCAATCTGCCGCAAGTCACAGACTCAGTGGCCCGAGCAAACCAAAGGGCTCGTCAAGGCGCACCCATTCTGTACGTAGCGATTTGCTTCTCTACGAGGTACCTTTGTGGTCTTTTACTGAATGAAATGCTTATCGATGTTTCTCTCATTATAGGTACAAATTGTGGCAAGCGCGGCACGGGCGGTCAGTTTTGCGACGGCTGTGGCAACTCACTCGCGCACACGCCGACTGCGCAGGAGCGGGCACGCGCCGCGGCCCACGCTGCCGCCGCGAGAAGCAACGTCGTGGTGGAGTGTCCGTCGTGCCGGATCCGATGCCTTGTGAGCACGAGCGCGCGCGGCACGCTACAGTGTCCAAACGGCCACTTGTTCCAGTTGCGCATGCCGTCGCAGACGGGAAACTCGCAGCAGGGCATGAACATGCGACAGAGCTTCACGGGGCCTCCGACCGGATTTGGCGGAGGAGGAGGAGGAGCAGGACCAGCACCTCCAGGACCAGCGCCAGGGGGAGCTCCAGCAGCCCCAGTCCCGCCTGGCGGCGGTGGCTCCGCGGGCGGACTGATCATGCGCCAGTGCCCGACGTGCTACACGCGCGTGCAGATGCCCCCGGGCAGTCAGGCGGGCCAGTACATGTGTCCGCACGGCCACACGTTCTACTTCTCGCCGCCCGTGACCGAGTGGCGGCCTTACCAGTAACAACGAATGACGACGATCCTGACAGTAATGACGATAGAGACCCGAAGCGAGAAGCGTACCGAGCACAGAGAGAGAAAGAGAAGAGAGAGAGCAGCTCAAGTCAACCAAAGTCCCCCCAGATAAGAACCAAATTTCTATATAGTATTTTGTATGTGAGTGCATCGAATGAGAATGGAGGGGGAAGAAATATAACATAACCGAGTGCGTGGCGAGCACTCACTCACGAGAGACCACAACTTAGCTCCTTACTATTGTTCTCTCTCTTAGCGTGGCCCCTGCGACACGAGCACATCGCCGTTGATGAACGCGTCGACGCGCTGCAGCTTCTTGAGCGAGAGGTCCATCGGGTACTTGTACATCTCCGCGTTGAGCGGCATGCAGTTGGCGGTGCGCTGGTCCACCTGGATGTACGTCCAGCACACGGGGACAAAGTCTTCCGCCGAGGACGCCGGCGTGGACACTGTCGCGGACACCGTGGGCGAAATGGTCAGCTCAAACACCACGCAGGCGCCGTGCGGCAAGTTCTCCAGCGGCGTCTGCATGTGCCACGTGATGGACCACAAGAGCGACGACGGCAGCACCACGGGCTGCACCGACACCTGCTGCTTCATCTCCACGAGGTTGCGCTGCGAGTCCAGCACGGAGATGACGACGCGCGGCCGGCTCAGGTACTGCGGGTTGCTGATACCGATGTGCTCGAGAAAAACCGACACGTACGAGCTGTGGCGGACGCGGCCAGGTTGCTTGAGCAGGAAGAGCATCGGTGTGTCGTTGCTGTCGATGGTAGCTGTTGCTGCCTGTGACGACGAGGAAGAAGACGTTCCAGTGGCTTTCTTTCGCAGTGCGCTCATGCCCATGCTCAGCTTCGAGGCCGACGCGGTGCGACTCGAATTTGACGAACAGCCGACGCTCGAGATCGCGTTCTTCGCCAGCGACGCTTTGAGCCGCTGCGCCTCCTCCAGTTCCGAGTGCGAGAGCCCAGTCGCCAGCGCGCCGCGGTCCAGCAGATGCTTGGCAACCAACAAGTTGTTAGCTCGCAGCGCTAGCTTCAGCGGCGTCTCCTTCTTGGCCGTCACGGCGTTGATCTCAGCGCCGCACTCGATGAGCCAGAGCACCGTGCGCACAATGTCGGCCTCCACCTCGAGTTTGGTTTTGCCCACGTGCAGCAGCGAAGTTGAACTATCCCCCGCAGCAACGCTCAAGGAGCTGTCGTTGGTCTTGTGGACGATCTCGCTGCTGCTGTAGTTGCTATTAGAGTTGTTGTTGTTGTTGCTCTCTTCCTCGGCGTTCACGGAGATAGAGGACGCCGTGACTGCAGGCTCCAGCGCGGTGGCTTTAGCACTGGGAGCTTGAGTTGACGAGGATGGAGATAGAGGCACACTCATGGAGCCAGCAACAGCAGCCGTGGCATTCACCATGTTCACCCGTGCAGCCAGATGCAGCGGACTATCGCGGCGCACCGACAGGCTCGGCAGGTTGCAGATCGCCTTCCGCAACGCAAAGTCGATGAACTCGAGCTTCCCGTACTTGGTGCCGCGGTGCATGGCGAAAATGCGCGACTCGATGCTGCTTGGGATGCTGTGGCGCAGGTGCGCGAGCCACTTCTGGATCTCGAGCTCGTTCTCCGCGGCGAAATACAATCGCCCCTCTTTGTTTCTTCCTTCGAGCAGGTGCGGCGAGTGGATCTCAAACGCAAACGGCGTGTCCATGGACTTCTTGAACAGTGCCACGCGCAGGTCGATCGTCTTGGCGCTCTTGCTCTGCAAAGTGACGGGCTTGTCGTTCGCAAAGTAGTCCAACTGCGGGAAATGCGACTCACTCATGCTGAGCACGGCAAACCGCTTCATCCAGCGCGAGGTCTCGCGACGCTTCTTCAAGTACCCACTGTAGATCACCCCCGGCGGTGGCAAGAGTAATGAGGCGTCTTCTTCCGGTTCTTCTGCCTTCTTTGCCTTGTCTAGAGGCTGATGAGGTTGGTCTTGACTTTGGTTGTTGTTGTTATTACCGTCTTCGCTGCCATTGACAATGGTTTGAAGTCCTTTCTCAGCGCCAACCCCAGTCAGCGACACTCGGAGCTTCTCAACGCGCTCTTCAAACACACTACGCGCCTGAACAATGAGGAATTTGACCATTTCGTACTGTCCGTGCCTGCAGGCTTCGTGGAAAGCAGTGTTGCCTTTCCCGTTCCTCATGTAGAACAACTCATTCTTCGTCAACACATTCTGATCGAGCATGTACTTGACCACGTGGAAGTCACCGCACGCCGCTGCGTGGTGGAAAACTGAGTTGAACCCGTACGCCTTTGGTCGCAAGTGGAAGAACAATGCGGGATTCTGGCGCAATTTCTGAATGCGACGGTCGGATTCCTCCATTTTCGAATGCTGCGTCCAGGATGGTGTACCTACCCCACTGCCTGCGACAGAGAAGGAGGACGAGCGGAAGATACTGTCGACCTCCGCCTCCCATCGCTTCATGCGGTGGTGTCGACGCCACGAGACTTGGATCTTCTTCGCAGCGAGTTTCAACTGGCGATACTCTTTCTGCAGCAGCCAGCTTTTCGCCCAGTACTGCAGAATCACGACGCTTTTCATCTTTGCAACGTAGCGACAGCGACAAATCCAGCCTTTCATCGCGTGCTGCAGCTTTTTCATCGCCTGGCGCCGTTGTTCCATGCGCTGCTTTGCGAATTGCTGGCGCCGCTTGCTCTGGATGTACACGACCAGTTTCCGCAAACTCACAAACTGTTTGCGCAGTTTACATTTGCGCACAAGCGCCTGCAACTTCACGATCCGCTGCTTGAGCATCTTGAACTTCTTGCGCTGAATCATCTGTCGAACAAACGCTGCGAGCACGATCGACGCCGTCTTCCTTCGCAGGAATTCGCGGCGCATCTTAACCGATCGGTACTCGGACTGGATCTTGACGATTGCTCGTCGCTGGCGGACGTACATGCGGTGGTGTTTCATCATTCGGTACCACGACTGGATCGACAGCGCTGAGCGTTCTTTGAGCTTTCGCGCACGCTCTGCTGCCGTGCGTGAGAGAAAGCCTCGCAAGTGCTTCTGCACCATCACGGCAGCATTCGTCTGCTTTTCCCACACAACAAACCGTTTGTGCATGAGGAAGCGCATGGTTGCGCGGAAGACACAACTCACAGCGAGTTTCAGCTTGCGGAAGCGCTTCTGATGGCTCGAGCATCTGAATTGCGCCTGGATCTTCACCGCTGCATGCTTCATTTTCTGGTATCGGACACTGTGCGAGTGCATGCGCCACAGTGCTTGAAACTTCTGGACACCTTTCTTGATCACTTGGTATTTTCGGTACGCGATCCTGCAGCGCACGAGCTTCGCTTGAATGATCACCGCCTTCTCGGTGCGCAATGCCGCCACATAGGCTTCCAGCTTCTCGACCTGGCCATAGCGCAAGAACACTTCTTGGCGACCCATTGCAAACACTTTCTTGCCATGGATCGACGGATTCTTCTCTTCGAGCCACTCGACTGCAAGTTGTTCACAGGCGTCACGAAGGGCATGCTGTTTGCCGTCTGCCTTGCGCACGTCAGCAACCGCATATTTCTTTACCGAGAGTGACCAGAAGAGCTCGTAAAACACATCAAAGCGCTTTCGGATCGGGAACCCTTCTTGGCGAATGCGGACGACCTCCAGCACACCACTGTAGATCAGCTGATCGCGCACAAGCTCGCAGCTGAACCCGCCGGGAAACTTGAGGTTGTTGGGCTTGATGCACTTGATGTAGTTTGGCGTCGTGTGCCACAGCACTTCCATCAGTTCCGACAATTGTGTTCGGAAACGACTCGTCACTGTCGAGGTGCCAGTCAGCGCTTGCTTGCCCTTGTTGTTTGCTGATCCATTTGAGCCTGACGCTGGCGCACCTCGCTTCTGCGATGCTTTGCTGTCAGTTGCAACACCGGCGAAGATCGCCTGGATGAGCGACTGCGAGCTCCGCTTGAGCAGATCGAGTAGGTCGTCGTGCAAATTGTCGGTGTTCTTCGCGATGAAATCGTGAATATCGTACACCACTTCGCCCGCATAGTGTCGGATCACAAACTCGTCGCACTCGAAGCGCGGTTTTGTGTAGTTCGGGTGCTTGTCGAGGTGCTGTCCGTGGTAGATCGTGAGCAGCTGTTTGTCTGTCGTCTTGCGCTTAAGCAGCATTTGCTCTTCAAGCAATGGGAGCAAACCCGTTGGCGGCTTCTGGATTAGATCGAGACACTGCTGGTTGTCCTTGAACTCGACGATCGAGAACTCGATGCCCTCGTTCGCATAGCGCTCTTGCTCCAGCACGAACACATGCTTGTTGAACTGCTGCTGCAACGTCTCGTTCGTGAAATTGATACAAAGCTGCTCCAGACTGTTCTTCTTCATCACTTCAAAGCCGAAAATGTCCAAGATCCCGATAAAAGCAGGTGCAGTTGAGCCACTTCCACTCTTGGAACTCTTCGGCTTTTCCTGCGCTGCCTCCGTGTGCTCTTTTGCGCACGCGTTGATGCGAGCGATGAGGTGATTGAAGAGTTCCCCGTACAAGTGTTTGCAGAACGCGTCCATCGCATTTTTCGCTTGATCCGCCGACAATTTGATCTCTAAGATGCTTCCTCTTCCTGTGATCGTCGTCTGGGTGACCATTTTCTTTGCAAACTCCTCCGGCTCAACCCCCAAAAGCGCCGACACATGCGTCAAGTCCACTCCCTGATCGCTCTCGGGAAATACCACGATAGTCTTCTCTTCATTCGACAAGCCTTCTTCCTTGACAGACTGGAATTGGACGTTCCCCAGCTGCAAAACCGCTGCGAGGATCTCGAACATCGGCATCTGGAAACTCGCCATGCCCATTCCCAGCTGGCTCAAGCAGTTTCGCAGCTGATCAAACTCCACCGCGTCGTCCATACCGTCTACTTCGACGCAGTCACCATGGGTCAAGTACGTGTAGTTCCACACATCACTCTGTAGCTTAAGCTGCTTCTCGTGCGCGCTGCCCAGACCCTTGAGCCCCGCGAGCAACTGGTAGAAAATGTGGTAGTTGCGCTCGTTTGCCTGTGGCATCACCAGCCGCGTCTTCTCGAGAAGAAAGTGCCGAATCGACACGCCGACCATGCGTCCGTCCGCGTTGTAGTGGATCTGAATATACTTGCCAAACCGACTCGAGTTGTCATTCCGCGACGTTTTCGCATTCCCAAACGACTCCAAGATCAGGTTCGAGAGCACGACGCACTCTTCGATCTTCTCGTGCACGTGCGCGGCAACAGAACTCGAACTGGAGCTAGCACTGCCTGACACTGAAGCTGCGGCTGCAGCTGCAGCTGACGCGTGCTTGCTTGCGGTCGCGAGGTATTTCATAATGTACTTGGACGCCTCAGTCTTTCCCGCGCCGCTCTCACCACTGATGATGATCGATTGTGGGGTTCCGGTGCCTGCGATCACGCCTTTCATGCCCGAGTACGCCTTCTCCGCGATCGTAAACAGGTGCGGCGGATGCTTGGACACGTCTGCGGGTTCCTTATTCTGCTCCATGAACCCCATGACGTCGTAGAGCAGCGGGATCGTCTTGTACGGGTTAATCGAGAGCAAAATGTCGGCGGTGAACGTGTAGATCTTGTCCATCTCAAAGCGCTGGCGGAGTACACTCAGCAGTGGCGCTTCGTGCATGTTGTTCATCGACGCGATATCTTCGTGGTCGACAATGTGCGACGCGTCGAACGTGTACAGTTTACTTAGACTCAGCGACTGGAGCTTCTCGTCGGGAGCGTCTGGGACGTACACGTCCGCGCTCTGCTGCTCCTGGTTAATTCCCTGGACTTCGCCAATGCGCCAGAGGACTTTCGGGTCCGTCACCCACACTTTGTTACCGACCAGTAGATGACTCGGATTCACTTTCCCAAGCACGGGGAGACCGCCAGTTGTCGACGAGGAAGCCGATAACGACGAGAGGCTGTTCGGGTCGTTCGTCTTGCTCCCGGGTTTGTGCGACGGCGACTTGGCCGGTGCCGGCATCGTCTTGTGCGTGCGGAACATCCTGACTGGCCTTGGGCTTCCTCCGCCTGTCGCTCGCTTGATATCACGAAAGCCTGGACACCTGCCTGCTGTCTGCCACGCACTCGGTCTTCACGATGTCGATGAGCTGTACTGCGCTTACCTGCCTGTCTGCACGTCGTTCGCTCTCCAGTCAGTGAGCGAATGCCTGTGTTGCTTGCTGCTGATTGCTTCGTGGTGGCTTATCCGACGCTTTGCGGCCGACTGCTGCTATTTATTCTCCTGCGCTCCTACTTCTCGACAGGCGGTCGTTTCGAAACGACGCGATCGATCAAGTGACCCCAACAAACTAAACCACACAGAAATCGCAGCAACCAAATACAGAAAGCGCTGCTTTGTGATAGGCGCATCAATACCATACATATACGCAGAAATAGAGAAAAGAGCCACCGCGAGTTGCGCGGCTGATGCCACCTCATCAAGCGCTAACAAGTCGAGTCTACCGTTGCGTCCGCTTACGTGGTCAGCTATCGCTCACCACGCGTGCGTGTGTGTCATCATCAAGCACCAGAGTGGTCGATCCACAGCATGGTCATGATGCGCCTCTCATAGATGGAGCGCTTCTGCGAGGTCTTTCTGCGATGCGGGTTGGCGTGCTGTTTTCTTTTTGCATGTGTGAAGCCATCGCTGCACGATTCGTCTACTTCATAATATCACTTCATAACACTACTTCACAGGTTTACGCGATCTGAAGTAACATTGACTGGCTGTTGCCACGATCTCACAAGCAATTCAATATCCAACTCGAAAAGAGAGCGAGCACGAGGAGAAAGAAAGAGGACGCGACGCAATGCACGGCGACCTGCGCGGCTTCTGTACGTGGCGAGCGCACCCAAACACATTCTCTTGAACACCGTGTAGCTACGTATGAGTGGCGCTTGATGCCGTGGGCTCACTTGCTGAATGGCTGACTGACTCAACGACGCTTGTGCTTCCACGTGTCGCTTTGTTAATTTGCTCCATGCTGCTTGTGTAGATGGCGCTCCTGTGACGTATGCGCTGTCGTTGGCGGTCGGCACGGCGAGCTCTGCGAGTTTGATCTTCGATCAGGGCCGGCTGCTGATCCTGGGTTCGTTGTGTATTGCCGCACATTTTGTGCGTGTTCAACTCTCTGATACATCTGCGTCGTCTTTCATTCTCTTTGTGACAACAGATCGAGACGCGGTTCTGAATCGGATGCAGTACTGGCGCCTCTTCTCCAACCAAGTGGCGTTCCACCAGTTGAGTCCATGACGCTCTTGGTATCACTCTGTTCACAAAGGTCTCGTAATGACGCTAACGTGACGGTATGCCTCGTTGTTTGTGTGGATGAATAGTGGACTCGCTGTGTCCTTCGGTCTCTACATCATCTTCCAGTTCCGCATCATCGAGCGCCAGGTTCGTTAATGCATTGTCGTGCTTGCGTAGCCGTTATTGTTTGTTAAACTGACGATTGTCGTCTATATATTGGTTTGTGTCAGATGGGCTCACGTAAATTCGGGAGCTTACTCGTGTTCATCCTTCTCATCACGAGCGCACTGGAGCTGGCGACGCTCATCTCGGCGCCAGCGCTCGCGCGTCAGATCCCAGGCGGCCCATACGCGCTGCTCGGCGCGCTTTTTGTTTTCTTTAACAGTACGTCCTCGTTGATTTATTTGTTATACCCAATAGCGACCCATGAAGCTTATTGTTATCTCCCCATGTTACGTTGTGGTTTTGTTTGTTATTTCCAGAGCACGTTCCCAAGCTCTACCCTCGCAACTTCAGCTTCTCGGGGTTGCATTTCTCCGACAAATCGTCTACATACCTGCTCGTCATGGTGGTACGGACTCACTCGAATATTCGTGGCTATTGGATTTGTGACTTCAAGGCACTGACCATTTTCTATTGTCTTTGCTTGTACTCTCCAAATACGCAGATGCTCGGACGCAACCCGCGTACGCTTCTCCAGTTCGTCCCAGGTGCGCTGCTGGGCGTGTTGTTCAGCTCCACGCCATTCGCCAAGCTCCGCCTGCCGTCGTTCCTCTGTGCGCTGTTTGGGGTACGTAGCATACTCCTCTCTTTGTCTCACGCTTTCATCCTCGCTCGCATGACCATTTTTGCTATTGTTGTTGCTTTTCCTGTCCAATTTAGCTCTTCCACCCGTTATTTGAAGTTATGCCCGCGAGCGCCGTCGCGCTTCAGCGTCAGCGCCGCGCTCTCGAAGCGCAGCGTCGCCTGGGCGTCCGCAACAACCAGCAAAACATGCCAGCAGGACAGGGCTTCCGCGACCAGTTATTACCAGGCGCAGGCGGTATGATGGGCGGTGGTGGTGGAGGTGGTGGAGGTATGCTACCTCCCCACATGGCAGCCGTCCCGCCTTCGGAAGACGCGATCCAGCAGCTCATGGTTCGTGCTCTAGCGCTTGTTGACCATTGTTCTTCAGACTCGAAGACACATGCTCAATGGCGACTGACTAATGGATTGTGTTGCTGTCTCTATCAGGCACTAGGATTCGATCGTGAGCGCGCCATCGCAGCTCTGCAAACCACCAGCAACAACGTCGAAGCGGCAGCCAACCGCTTGCTGAATGCTCTATAGAGAGAGAGAGAGTTTCAATGGAAGAGTCGACTCCGTCATCTTCATTACACAACAACAATTACAAAAGAGATCTGCAATAAAAACAAAGCGATGTGTATTTGTTTTTTGTGTGTGTTCAAAGCTCCAGGAGCCACGCACTTCTGTATGTGTGCGTATCATAATAAGTTCATTAAATCCTAACTAAGTTGACTATTCCCTATCGAAGCACGCCCAAGCTTCAGTTCGACGCTTCCTGGCCGTTGTTGCTCGTACTGGGTGACAGTGATGTCGACAATGATGACGAGCCATCGACTTCTGGCTTCAGCTCATCAAAGTCTGCGGCTGGCGCATCAGTGCGGTGCTTCTTGTCTGCGGGAGAGTGTGTCGGCGAGTCGTCGCTTGAGCACGGGGAGCTCGACTCGATGACCTCCGTAAGCTTCCTGAGCGTGTGCAGCCAGTTGCGCTTGGTCATCTTCGTCTCGGCAGTCAGCGTCACGAGTTCGCCGTTGGACTTAGTCACCACGAGCATGAAGCCGAGTTTCTCGGGGAGGTTGGCACCGAACAGCGCGATCTTCTTCTGCATCGACAGCTTCTGGCAGTCCTGCACCTGGATGATCGTGAAGTGGTTCTTGAGCCCCGTGTTCTTCGCTGCGTGCACGGGCGACGAGTAGCAGAGCAGGTGGTTCTTTTTCAGGAGGCAGTAGAAGCGCTTGTGGTGGAAGAACACGTTGTGCGTCGGCAGCGTGAGGTAGCCCTGTTCGTAGATCGTGTCTTCCGGGAGGCCCTCGAAGCGCGACGCGAACTGCGCCAAGTGCTTGCCGAGGCTCATCATCTTGCAGAGCTCCTGCGCCGAGTAGTGGTAGCTCGCCTTCTCGTCGTCCGTGGTCGTGGGGCGTTCAAACTCCACGCCGATCTCTTCGTCGCACTCTGGGAAGTGCACGCGTCTGTCGCCTGAGTCCGACATGGACGATGAACTACCGCGACGGCTGTACTTTATGTTGTGCAACGGGTGCGCGTGCGCTTTGTGGTGGTGCGCGTCGCGCAGCCCGATCGCTTCGATGTACGCGTGCCACTTGGCGGAAATGGACAACTTGGACGTTGAAGAAGACGTCTTCTTGAGGCACGACGTGCTCTCGCGACCGCGGCTCTTGGCCATTTCGGTCCACGCATTGGCTGTTGTTGCTGGTGCTGCTGGACTGGGCGTCATAATGAGCGAAGGTGTCGGGTGTGCTTGGCTTGTCTTGTGCGGGTTGGAGCGCAATATGGAGAATGCAGAACGGCAAGAAGGCTCAACACGTGCTTTTCCGTGAAGCCTGCATGCTCATGAATGGCGCCACATTGAGTTTTGTATGGGCAGCTCAATTGTGGGGTGGATGCGCAAGAGGCTTTGCTGTGAAGCCACGAACGTTTCTTTTCGCTGGAAAGAAACAGAGATTTGACTTGCTTTTTGTATGTTTGGAGAGAGAGGGAGCGGTCGACAGATGGGGAGAGAGAAACGGCAACTTGCCGATTGGCGGGATTTTAAGATAAATGACTTGTTTCAGTACACTGACCCAGCTAGTATGGGATTATGAAATGTGGAGGTAAATCAGGTACTGAAGTAGTGGTAAAGAGTACTGGTTCAAGTGAAAGAAATGGTGGTACAAAATGGGAAGCAGCTCCCACTTTGCACATCCCCCTTTTCCACCCCTAAAAAGATGTTAAAAGCTTCGATTTTTAGGTTAAAATGGTAAATTTAGAGATCAGTTGTCACAGTTTTCACAAAAACACGGACTGGATTTTGTTGTGCATTTTTCTGATCCTTCGCAGAAAAATGCTCAAAAATGGTCGCGTTTCCTGCTCCAGACTCCAAAAGCATCCAACTTGAACACTTGGGGTTTAACATTCGCTTCCGTGGCGTATTTTGAATACACTCCAGTGACCATCACAAATACAGAGGTCTCTGTGGTCTACCCAAGCATGATAGAACCCACTTCACGTGATTGGGGATAGCAGCTCATCCAAATGCACAATTATCACCCGCCCTAACGGCAGTACCTCCTGCACTTTGTACGAGGAATGCAGAGGAATAGCCAACGGGGGTTCGCAGCAAACTTGACCATGGACACGAAACGAAGTGCTCAAGCCGAAAGTCCGTCTTTTCGGCTGGAAATCACTATCATCGGACACTGTGTTACTATTAGACCCCCCTGAAGGATCAGCAGACCTCACTTTGCGACGAGTTCATGTAAATTTACTGTACGTATGTATGGATAAGTCTTTACATAACTCACCGTTGTTTCAACAACAAAATCTTGAGAACATCCACACTTTCGCCGGACACGCTCTGGCCTCCCACAAAATGGACAGCTCGAACTTCTTCAAAGAGCTTGAATCGGAAAACACCAGCTGAAAACTCTTGAACACAATTGCGTCATTCAGACTAACAACGTCAACCTTGGCCATGTGCTGCCATTGGAAAGCGTGTGCATCCCACACAGCAATGTATGGGATTTCACACGCCCCAAAAGTCGATGTGAACGAACACACGCCCAAGTCATTTTCAACACTTTTACACTATCAAAACCTGCTTTTGTAAATTTGAGCTCTAGACAATTTCCTGAATTTCATGAAAAGGATGCAATTTTTTCAAACAAGTTCAACTTGAAGGTCAACAAACCTCTCAAAAAGCATATCCTACATCACAGTTTCCGCCATTTTTCACACCAAGCTCACATTGAAGTGGCCATGATGACCAGTGTGGACGCCACATGCTCTTCCTCCGCTCTTCCGCATCATCTGAGAACGTAAAAGTGATGATCCATGCACTCTCTTCCTTCTCTTCACGGCGCCCACGTCCGTCCATCCATGTGCAGCTCTGCTTCATGCTTGCGGCGTCGCCCAGCATTGCACCGTTGCCCACATGCGCTCGAGACGCGCCATGGCGCCGACCTCCAGGTACACGAGCACATCCACGCCACCACCAGTGACACCAGCAGTCAGTTCATCATGATCACTAAGGACACCACCGCTCTCTTCTTGGAACACGACCATTCCATCGGAGACGGGCAGCGCAGGTGACGACACGCACAGCGGTCGCGCGCCGTCAAAAGTTGCGTCGAGGCTGCCAAGACCGACCCAGGAAGAGAACATGAGGTCCGAGCCGAAGAAGAACTTGGTGGACGCCACTACGCGCTTTGAAGGGTGCTGCTGCTGTTGAAGAGACGCGAGGAACGCGATGGTGTCGCGCATGAACGCGCTGTTCTGCTTGAGAATCGACTGGCGGATGCGGAGTGCGACCGTCGCCAGCACTTGTGCGCTGCTGTTGAGTTGATGCTGATCTTCATCAAACGTGCACTGCAGCTCGGACGGCTTGAAACTCGAGAACGCAGTGAAGACTGCGTTGCCCGCGTAGTTGTCAGGAAGACGCGGCTCGAGGCGCTTTCGACCGTTCACTGCTGTGCCGACGTTCACGTCGCGTTGGTGGCCGCGCGCCTGCGTGATTAGCAATGTCATCAGCGCTGTCAGTGCGTCCATTGTGCTGAGATAGCCTGGTGCAACTGAATGATCGCTATTGATGCCAGCTGCGACGTATGCCTTGAGATTTTTTAGCTCTTCGCGGCTCATGCGGAAGACTCGCTGGGTTGTCTTCGGGAATGGCTTGACCGACGCCTTTGGCTCGTGTTGAGGCTCAGGAGATACGTCGATGACCGTGTACTCTGGATGCTCAAACTTCACGTTGCCGCCGCTATTGCCCATCTCTTTTCCCCAGAAGAGCAAGCGGCGATCGTGACAAATCACTGACCGCTGCGCTTTCTCCACGTGGCGGTAGTGCATCCCCCACTGGTTCATGAACGTGAAGCATGCGTCGGCGTCAAACACGCAGTGATTAACGTTCAGTCCGATCACGAGCCCACCATCGCGCAACGAAGTACACTTGATAGCGAGCAAGTCGTGCGGCTCTCGAGACGGAGCGAGCGAGAAGTCGAGCGAGTGGAATACGTCGCGCGTGCTCTTTGAGTTGTTTACAACAGAGTCGAATTCGAAAAGCGGCTTCTTCTTCAGACTGCTGTGTCGTGCGCGAAGGCAAATGAGCCCTGTGACTGGATCCACGTGCATCTCGCCATCGATTAGGAATGGGTAGTCATCTCGAAGCAGTTGCTCGAAGGACTGCTCGAGTTGCTCGACTCTGAGCGACTGATTCTCGGTCTTGGAGGCACCGCTGCCAGTGCTGGGTTCTTGATTTCCAGGCATCGAAGGAAACACGTAGAGCGCGCGGAACGAGTACGCGTTCATGCGCATGTCCATCACGCTTAGACGTGTGGTCCACGAAGCGCCATTGGTCTTGATACTGCTGCTGATGTTGCTGGTGGTACCTGGAGCTGCTGGATTCATGACTCTGAATGAGAAAAAATGCCGATGATCTCGCACACAGCTAGCTTGCTGGTGACGTCTCGATTTGCAGATTGTGTGCGTGCTGTTTGTTCTCCAGCAGAAAGCGAAAGTGATTGGAGACTCCAGCAAAGAACAGAAGCCATCGAACCTGTTGGATGGTTTCAAGACGAGCGAATGCTGGAGAGTCAGTTAGTCCTGAGGTTGTGCGCAAACTGTATTCCTTCCGAGCATCATTTATTCCTTCGGAACATTAGTATGGTTAAACTCTAAAACGAGGACGATGGCACGGCTCAATTCCAGAATGACACTTGCTCCCAGAGCGCCAGCAGCCTCTGCATCGCCTGGGTCTCGAGGAGTACGACGAGGTCGAGGCCGTCGCTTCCTTTGATGCCTTCCATGAACACCATCATGCCGTCGCAGAGCGGGAGCTTGGGGACGCCGGCGTACCAGGGTTTCGAGCCAAAGTCCGCGTCGTACATGCCAAAGTTCGCCCAGGACGTGAACATCAGGTCTGGACCGAAGAAGAAGTTGGTGCCCACGAGCACGTCCGAGAGGTTGTCGTTCGACGTGACAAACTCGATCGCGTCGCGCAGAAATGTGTCGTCGCGCTGCAAGATCGACTGGCGCACACGCTTTGCCACTTTCCCAATCGATGCTTCGCTGAGAATTTCCAGCTCGTGCGCTTCGTAGGCGGAAAACGCGTTGAAGATCACGTTGCCGACATAGTTCTCTGGCAGCGGCGGGTTGAAGCGCTTGCGGGCGTTGATGCCGGTCGTGAAGCGCACGTTCTGGCCGTGACCGCGCGCCTGGGAGATCAAGATGATGAAGAGCGCGGTCAGCGCGTCCGTGGTGCTCACGTAGCCTTCTTCAAGCGAGCTCATCGCGACCGCCTTGATTTGCTTCATCTTCTCTGGAGAGATGTGGAACACGTGCTGCGTCGTGGTTGGGAACGCCGCTGGTACCGCCGGCACTGGGACTGGAAGTGGAGCTGAATCGGACTCTGGTGCTGGGGCTGACTCTGGAGCTGGAACTTTCAGCTTAAACTCTGGGTGCTCTAGCTTTGCGCCGATGTCCTTGCCACCAAGCAGCGCGCGGTCGTGGCAGACCACTGTGCGCTCTTGCTTGGGAACATTGCGGTAGAACTCGCCCCAGACCTTCATGAACGTGAACATGCCCTCGCCGTCGAGCAGCGTGTGGCTCATGTTGACCCCGAGCGCGAGTCCGCCGTCGCTCAGCAGCGTCGCCTTGATCGTCACGAGCTGGTTTGACTCCCGCTTGGGCATGAACTCCATCGAGAGCGACGCCATCGCGGCGTCAGTCGTGATTCCCTCGCTATCGTCACTAGCAGCAGCCGCCACAAGCTTCTCAAACCGGATCTCACGCGAGGCACCAGGCGCCACCACTGCTGGCGTCTGCTTGATGCTCACGACGCCGGTCTTGGGGTCCACGTGCAGCTCGCCCAACAGGATGCGGTACTCGTCCTCGACCAATGCCTGGAACGACGTGTGCAGCCGCTCGAGCTCGAACGGAGGCGTGTCGACAGCGCGTGGAAAGATGTAGAGGATCGTGAAGCCGAACGTCCCCATGACGGCGTCCATGGGCGACAAAGGCAGCAGCTGTGCCTGGTCTTCAGAGGTGGTGGTGGTAGAGACCGCCATGCTTGCGTACAGCGAAGACGTTGGTGGGTGGTATGTTGCAGGACGGCGCGTTATGGGGAATGACTGCCTGCGTGCTGTTGTGGTGCCCTGTCTTCGTGTTGACTCGAAATTGAAGCCATTCAGAACAGTGCGCACTTATTCCGTCTGGCAGTATTTTTTTCAAAATGTTTAACAAAAATCCGATTTTCTTCCGAGAGAATCGGATAGTTTTTGGCACAAAAGAACTTATTCTCTGAGCGGCCGGAATGTCAAAAGATGCATTAATCCTCCTGCTCACGACAAAACGTCCCGGTGGAGGAAGAAGTTCATGCACCTTTTGCCTTTCCTCGGCTAACTGTCTACAGTGATCACAGTAATTAGTATGAGTTCAGAATTAGTGGTTGTCATAAAATAGTATCACTGATAGTCACTCACACTATTTACCGTGAGCTCAAAATCTCGCTCTTCACAAATAGTATCGGTGTCACATGTTCAGAAA